>JANHGB010040866.1:40780-71529 GCA_026283785.1 Coracopsis vasa | reverse complement strand
ATAATTGCCTTGACACAAAGTGCCTTGATATACCTGCAGTATAACTGTGACCTGTTCTGTCCCTTCCTCTTCCAGGAACAGTACTGGCTGAGTTTCAACTTAGATAAACCACTGAAAATGATCTTGCACTAGACAGCATGGGTGTAATGGGAGTGGATTGTAACTTCAGGTCCCACAGAGTTAGTGCTAAGTAAACGTCTTGCATGGCAGATCACAGAGGTCCTTCTTTGATGCTACCCTGAACACAACCCATCTTCACAAGCACAGAACTTCTCCATTCTCTGCAGACTCAGCCCAGAAAACAGTAATATCTAAACTAAGGACTTCCCGTAATGTGCAGTAAACTACAGTATTTGGTGAGGTTACTCAGAGGGCAGCAAAGTCTTTCTAAAATCTCAGCCAGAGTGAGAAGAATGTTTAGTCCATTAAAAAGGAGCCTACTGTCAGACTGTGAATGTCAGTCAGGTTTAAAGGATATTCCTTCTGCATCATCCTCTTGATCTCTGAAGAGAGGTCTCTGATGAGATGCTGTAGCACTCTTTTTTTCTCTGGCACCAGATAATACCTAATAGACAAATCAAGGCACAGGAGGGCCCTGGTTCATTCATCCTTTGGCACACCGTACTGAGAACAATATCTGCAGGTGAACACCCAGTCATTTGCCGAGCTGAAAAACTTGTTTGCTCACTGCATTCCATCTGGTCACTGTATGTATAGATATAGCAGAAAAGGCCAGGCTAGCTTCCCCATGCCATGCTGTTTGAGTGAAAAGAAAGTGATGCATCTGTTCACATCAAGTTGACCAGAACTTCATAACGTTCAAAACCTACCTTTTCCAGAAAGCCATTACTGACATGAAAACAGGCCAGCTTTGTGCATTGGAGCATAAGTGCAACTGTCACTGATACACAAGATGACATAGGAAAGGAGATGAATAGGGCTCATGTGGTACTGAAGAAGTGAATCATCATTTTTTAAGACGCTAATGTACCACCAAAAGCTTTATGGTGCTTTTCCTCCACTCCTCTTCCTTCCTTCCCTCCCTTACCCCTCCCCACATTCTTGGACATGGATGGAAGAAGCAGAAATTGTTAGATAAGACAGACCTCTGATTAGGAAATTGCCTGTCTCATTAAGGCAGAGCAATCAGTGTCAGCTTTGCACTTTACTGTCCTGCTGTTTAATTTCTTGCCAAGTATCAGGCACTTTACAGGGCTCAAAGGGAGGAAGTTAGGGGCCGATAAAAGCACCTTCCATCCCACACACTCCAGTCATCAGCTGCTCTGGCAAGTATTGACCTCTGGCAGGAAGTTACCATAGACCTCTCAGACAGGATGAAAAGATGGCGTTTGATGGGATAACTGCAACAGCCATTAGCTCTACCAAAGCTGACTTTTTCTCAAGGCTTTTGTCTGATAATACTGGCTGTTCTTACAGGCTAACATAATATCATTAATGAAAACATGGACAACTTTACCTGGTGCAGGTAGTCACAAGAGGAGATCATTTTGGGGGCAGCAGAAGAGCCCCTAAGAAGAGCCCTAAGAATGGTGATGGAAGCAGATGCTAGGAGTCAGTATTCCATAGTCCTTGTCACCTTTTCTCCCCAGAGAAAGCAGATGTAATTTCCATGGCGAGGACAGACTCAGGCTGAGTAGGCATCTATTGAAAGTGAACAGGAGAGAGGACCCGAGGGGGAAAGGAGATAAGGAAACTGGCCCTTCTTTCTCATTAGAGCATCTGATACTGGCAGAAGCAAACAATAATTCAAGAAATGAAATCGCTGAGTGAGAAGGAAAGGGGTGCAATATGCAAGCAACCAGTTCCTATAGCTGCAGTAGGACAAATGCCATTTAGATAGGAGTAAAAATAACTAAACAAAAGGGTAAGGGGAAAGAGACACAAATGCTAGTACAAACAATCAGAGGTATAGAAGGCAAGAGAAACATCTGGGTAGGGTGGGAAGACTGGCACGAAGCAAAGAAGTGGAATAAACTTGGGGAGATAGATGCTGGTCTCTTGGGGATCAGAAAGGTACTGGATGTTATAAGGGAGGTCGGAGGAAGAAGGGGTGAAGAAAGAAACACACAAACTAGAGCTGCAAAAGGAGAAAGAGGTATTCCGGCCTAATGCTCTTAAAGACAAAGAAAAGGGTCTAGGAAGGGAAGATTCCTCTTCTAGGAGACAGAGCATAGCAGAACAACTGAAAGAGTGTCAGGACGCCTGCCAACATACTTTCTACATCACAGTTCAAAAAATGAACCTCTGTCTTACATGGTCAACTACATCATGTATTCTTTACATTCTGAGTACCAGATTGCCAAGTTCAGACCACAAATAAACCAAAGACATAAAATAAAGCAAATAAAGCCAAAAGATGTTGCATTTTGAAGATGAGTGTCGTATAATACTTAACACTTTAAAGAAATTGCCAGTTGCAGGTGTCCTAATCAGATACCATTGGCTGAAGATTGGTTGAAGCTCTTGATGCTGTTTGGCTAGCCATCTGCAAAAGAATAAATACCCCTTCCCAAATTTGTGAAAGGTGTCAAGGAAGTCAGTGCTTATAAAACAACTGGACATATAAAGCCTAATACTAATAAAAAGCAGAAAAGAAAAATAATAATTTCACCCCCAGATGAGTAAATAATAAAGTAATAAATGCACCCTAAGTCAGCACAGCTAAGAAAACACTGAGAAGCTGTTCATTAAGGAAATGCTGTCACATTTTGTAATGTAAAAATGGTCTTGTTAAAAAAAAAAAAAAGAACATAACAAAACCAAACTTAAATGAAGCAACTGCGTAAATGGAGGCCATCTCATGAAGCACATGGACAGCAAGGCCAAATCAAAACCAATAGCAACCTGCATTCTGTCAGATCCTAAACCAAGATTTGCAAGTGTTGACTGCTCAGCTCCACAGTATGTGGGTGTAGTATTAAATGCAAAATTGTGACTAAATATTTATTGTATATTAATATGGTAAGAGGTCAAAGTTATTCTTGTTTTTTTCCAGAAGATTTATTGTTCTAAGTGGTTTTTAAATGCTTATGAAGAAATAATAATAGGCCTGAGGAGTTCATAATATAAGCTAAGAAAAAAAGTAGACTAGAGGACAAGTGCAGCATGTTTAAGGCATACCAAAATTACCAAATTCCAAAGTTGAGCCATAATCAATACCTCTCCTAAACCCACCTCTGTTGTGATTGCCCTCAAAAGAAATTTCAGAGTAAACAAAACAGTGATGTCACCATCACTACAGTCACTAGCTTGTATGAGTACAGGTTCAGATGAGTAAAGTAAATTTGAAAGGAATATAGCAAGTCAAGACAGGTTACTTAGGAAATAAAATAATTTCCACTTCATTCTCTCCTAAATTCTGTCTTTTAGAATATCGATTGTCTTTATGTTTCTTTTTAGCTCAGAGAAAGAAAAATACACCTTTGAAACAGGTATGTATTTGAGCTGTTACACTGTTCAGAAAGAGTTTTTAGTCTAAGGAAATGTGGTTTACATTGTCTTTAAAAAAAGAAAAGAAAAATCTGTCACTTACTCATTTTCTGGTACGTCACAATAGTGAAATTAGTACAGACCTCTGACAGAAGGAAAAGATTTACAAGCTTCAGTGTACAGAACCTGGCCATTTTAGAAAGCATGGTCAGATAGTATGAAAGGTTTCTAACAGACTACCAAATGTACCAAAAATAGTGTGTCCATCTATAGCTATTTATTCCTCTTTAGTATCAGCTTTACATATACACAGTACCTACCTTGTCCAAATACAGTAAGACAAACAAGGAATTGGGCAATCAACAGTAGGAGCAACAGACTTCAAAGAAAATTTTCAGTTAAATTTCTATATTATATTATGCAGCTGATTTTTAACACAAATTTGTACTTCTTCTCCCATCCAGCTTGTGTGCAATAGCTAAAACACAAGAAATTTCAGCCCCCTGTATAAAAAACCAGTGAAATCCATCCTCAGAGTGAACCCTATGGTTTAATGCTCACTGGGTCAGGGCGCCAATTCAACATCACCATGGCCAGCTTACTGCAAGAAGAGGCATTCCCGACATTCTGCCTTCACATTTTCTGCTCCATGGTAGACATTATATTTACTTTTTTCCCTAGGACAAAAAAAGGAAAAGGAACAGTTGTTTAACTTAAAAGACAACACTGGCACAACTTAGCCTGGTAGAAGTTTCTTGAAACCAGAAGAATAAAAGTCTAGAGAACCCTTTTAAGACAGGACTAGGGCAAACTTGATAAAGCAAGAAACTACTTAGTTTAAGATAGACCTTGAAGTAGTCATTAAGGATTTTAGTGTGTAAACGCCTGCAGTAGGAGAGGACTCTTCCAAGAGAAACTTCAAAGAAGTTCTTTCAAATGCTGTGGTCTCACACATTTCACAGCTGCACTTGTTCCTTGTTAACCATATAGGCTCTCAGTGCAATGTTTTAACCTCACCCATGCAGGCTTTTGCATCATTAAAAAAATTAGCAGCCTTTATTATAGCACTACTTAGCCTAAAGTCCTGAGTTTAACCTTTAACCTGTTCCACAGCCAAGGAGGACTATTAAAGGTTAGTCAACATCTGTGAAATTTCTCACATGCACAGAAGAAAGATAACAAATAAACACCAAAGATATTCATGTATCCTGGGTTCGAGGTACCTGAGGTAAATTGCGCAATATTGGACACCAAATCTTTTTTCCCATAAGGCTCTTCAGATAATCGTAATTCTTCCCACACATTTTCTCTTCCATCACCTCAGGGAGTTTAATCATACCTGTTGTGATGAAAAGCCAACTAACTTCTAAATGAGTCTGGACACCCTCTGGACTCAGTTCCAAAACGCCCAATTAACTGCATGCCAATTATCTACATATAAAATGCCTTCAGAGTTAGCATTTCTATTTCACAATGTCATACCACAAGGTTCAGGATCTGGTGAATATACCTTTAAAAACAGTTATAACATCTTGTGTATTAACATAATTTTCCTTTCTTTCAGTCATCAGTTTAAACACAAAAGAGGTGGTTTAACTGTATCAGTAGGACCATTCTTTACTCAGCATGCTGTAAGTAGCTTAATTTTTATTTACTTAATTCTATCTGAGCTAAAACAAACAAACAAACACACACACAGAGAAATAAACGCTGTATTTAATGCAATCACTAGCTTTCCAAATGAGGTATCTTTACTACAGGCTATGTTTTCAATTTGTTGTGACAGTCTTTGCTTTCTGACTAACAACATGACCAAAAAGCATGTCTAACTTCAGATACTTATTTTCTATACTTGAGAAGTTTCAACTCTTGAGAAGTGAGGTACTTAGGGACAGAAAACAATGACATAACAGAGTCATAGACCTTTTATTTAGTATTTCAATAAATCATTGTAAAAAATCAAATTATAATAAAATATTATCTAATTACAGATTGCAACTTAAGTGTTTTATTAAATATTAAAAAAATTCTTAAACATTGTGTTTTCCAATTTTCATGTTCAAGCATGTATTTCCTTTTTCTCCATAAGAGTTAGAAAACTTTTACTTTAAAGGGGAAACTAAACAAGAAGATTGGATTTGTCAAGAACACACCAATAAGACAAGGAGGCAACTCTTTCATGCCTGGCCTCCTGAGAGAGAACAGATTTAAATGTTGTTCTAACAGATCATGGAAAGGATAGTGAAAATGTGTTTGTTGATGAAGGGCTGATGCAAACGAGGTTACATGTCTCACTAGGTACAATTCTGTGATATTTTGAGAGAGGAAGTGGGTGGCCTACTTTGCTTCCTCCCTCACTTAAAGAGAAATATTTACTGCATAGATCATCATCCCCACTATCTCTGGTTTTCTGTCACTGGTAAAGCAGCATGAATGTAAGGAACATCTATTTACAAGTCAAATTAATGTCCCACATTTTGTTATGTTGCAATTAATTTTAAGACAACAGTTCTGCTAATGAGCTGTATGTGTTCCGTGATGCAAATCAGATTAGGAATTACTGACATTATAACCTCCTCGTGAAGGACTGTTGGCAAAGTTCCTTATGTAAATGTGACTTCTAGAAAGTTCAGATCTTCTATCTGAGACTTCTAAAGAATAAATACCATAACAACGTACTGCGTTAAGATTCTTAACTGAAAGGAAAAAGAATCGATGGCAAATTTAACTGCATTGTTCGGGAGATAAAGCGGTTACAGCACAATTCCAGATACTACTTTCCCTCTGAATATTTTTCTTAACAAAGACAACTTGTCACAAATCTCCAAGTCTAAAAACAAAATCAGATCACATTTGGATATTTTCCTAAGCCACTGTGAAAGTACACTCTTATTCTTGTCGTTCAGGTCTTTTCCACTCACATGCTTTCTCTGCTGATGACTTGCGCTATTTCCAATGTGGAAATCACAGTGGTATAAATCCCACCCGTTAGGCGATTTTGGGCAAAGAGTCTATGAGGGTTAGAGTAAGAAGCAAGCAGCCAGAAATAAGAATGGCCAAGTAAGGAAAGCAAGGTACAGCATGATCTGTCTCAATTTCTGAATTGCCTGTACTCCAGCCTAGAGGATTTACTGAGTGAGCTGGCAGTGTGTTTAGATGTGATGGCCCTAGGCCATCACAGTGAAAATGGAAACTGCTACCTGCACTTTCTGTGCTATATGACCTACGTTCTTACAATATTTTTGAAAGTACAGAATTGTAAGTAAATGCTCTCCAGAACCATTGTTCTGTCAACAAATGGAACACATGTTTCTGCAGCTCTCTGGTAACTTGAGGAAGAGTCAGGTTACATCACATCAGCCAGCTAGGAAGCTAAGTTTTCCCGTGTGATTGAGAACCACCAAGTTGGTTTTGGCAAGATACAAATAGCTATGTCCCCGACAAGCATCGAATTTCCAGTTATGGAGAAGTTGCATTTAAGAGGTTCAGATCTGAATTATGGACTTCACCTTAATTCAGCAGCTCTTGCAAAACAGTTTGCCTGTCAAGTTACAGGCCAATCTGAAAAAAAAAGTTCAGCAAAAGTTTGGTAATGCACTTGCATTTGTCTAGCAAAGGATTAAAATGTCTGTAGCCAGATCACATCAATTTTCAGTTTTAGTAAAACGTAATTATTTACCTCAGAAGTATCCTTTTTTATATATGTATATATATATACATTGTTGGAGCCTATCCGTATCAAAATTTAGACAGAAAAGATAAAGAGATTCTTGGATTTTCTTTCTCTGAATTTGCAAAATTAAGATTTTATCTTGTCTCCCCATCTTCAAAAATCATCTGGCTGTACTGACACATTCAGCTTTCATGCAGGTGCCTTCAAAATTCCATTGTTTTCATTTCTTGTTTATTTCTTATTGCAAAAAAGTTGTTCTACACAGCTTTACAAGTCCGTGGGATAGATCACATTATATTTGTGCTTCTAAAATGCTCTTTATACTCTTCACAATGCTACTTCTTTACTATGGTTTACTTGAAAGGTGCGAGATAGTTTAAGAGTCTCAAATTCCTGTCTGATAATAGAATTTCTTGAAAGACAAAACTTTTCTCTTTGTGATCATGCAGCTCACCTACCATAGCAGAAAGTTTAAAGCACAACATTTGCTCAGGAATTCATCCAAAGTGACTTTAGTAAAAACAGATATTAGATTATTTATGAAATATTTGCAATTGCAATTTATTGAGTACTATTTATTAGACTATTTTTTCTGGCAACATTCCATCTGCTAATGTAGTTCAATATGTTATATTTCTGCTTTTTAAAAGTTTAAAGTAAAATCAGTATCTTTTTGAAAGATACTTGCAGGACACAAAAAATTGGTGGCATGTTTTAAACTGGGCTACCTAACCTGAAATATTTTATATCTGTAAGGAGATGTGTGTATTAGTGACTAGATTGGCAAATGTGCCAAATGAGTTACAGTGGCTACTCTAAAATTTAAGAAAATCTGGGTTCTTTATTAATGCACATGTAACAATTTAAATTTCAAATAGTAAAACCTGGAAAAAAATAGGAAAATAGGTTTATGAACCTTGAACCTAACTCATGACTCTTACTTCAAGCCAGCTCCCAGTTAGAGAACTCTTGGTTACTTTGGTGACTGTTGTATCTGTTAAAGTGTTCCCAGTCTAAAGACCAAATCATAGTAAGGATCCCTGTGTTAATCCCTTAGGGATGGTGTCATGAAGGACACCCACTTCATTTGGGCTTGCTGTTCAGGGTACCTGTTAGAAGAAATGTAAAATGGTAAAAACCGCTGCACTGCATCAAAGCATAGTTCTTTATGTTCCATATTCTGCTTCTGACACTGGCCTGCAGAAGAGGCTTAGCAATAAAAGTAAAATAAATAGAACAGTTTTAGTATGATCTTTCCCCTAATACATTCTCCCAGTTCTCAGCAACTAGCACAGGATCTCTTAGTCTGAAAGCTGTCTCCAGAGTATCATGTTCAAGAGCTGCCAGTAGGCAAATTGGCCATGACTTTCTCCAACATATATTTGAATTAGTTTATACTTTTACTGAGCAAACAACTACCTTTTGCCTTTAAACAACCTTGTAACTGAAGAAGTTAGAGTTCCCAGTTAAGTTACAAGAAATGGCAAGTATCCATTTCTTGATAATTTCCTCCCATGTCACATGTGATTTTGTAAACCTCTGTCATTTTGCCTCTGAGGAAGGGCCTGTCTTTTCCTGAGGACAAGGGTGACCAAAGAGACCAGATCACTATGGTCCCTCCTTTACGTAAAAGTCAGCTTGTACCACTGAACCCCTATCCCCATCTCCAGCTCTGCTGTACTCTGAGGCACAGCTGTGTACAGTATTGAAACTGCAGGTTTCTAATACTAACAGTATCTCCTTTTTATTTACTAGTCCTTTCCTAGTCATTTCTAACATTCTGCTGGTTAGTTTGCCCACCACTGAACATTGAGCTAGCTTTTCCACAGGATTATCCAAAGTGATACGAGCATTATTTCCCTAGTAGTAGTATTAATTAAAAGCAGTGGCTCTGAGATGCATCAGCGGACTCATTAGTACTTTGCGAAGAGTAGCACAGAATTTCTGTTCACCTTTAGTTTTGATACAAATTCTCAAATTTTTTTCTTCTTATAAGAAAAAAAATAAAAAAGGATAATGTTCACTATATCCTGGTTTAAGCATTTTATCGATGGATACAAGAAGATTTTTGTAACAGACGTTTTCACCATGTCCAAGACAATGGAAGTTCCTACGGCACCAAAGGAAGAATGTTGCCGTAAGTATAAAGCATCATAGGACAACAGCAGTATTACTGCTGGAAGCAGTATTAAGCTGATTTTGACTTTGTTGACTTTGATGATTTCCACCAGTGATCTAAATGCATGATGCACTTTTAACTAATATATACCATTTTCAAGATCCCATGTACAGCACTTAACTCTCCTGCAGCCTGTTTCTCTGTTTTATTTGAGCTTAGAACTTTTTGTTTTTCCTGTATTTATAAATCTGGATGTAGGAGTAGAAAAAGCCAAATATGCCCTCTGCTGTTTCATTCTTCCCAACACTATTTGAATAGAAAGACCCATACTAAATATGTCTAACAGAAAAACATTGTCCTCTATATAGAAGGGCTAGAAAAAGCCAAATACAGTCTCTGCTGTTTCATTCTTCCCTGGACAAGATATAGTCTGAGCAAAACTCCTCCTTAATAAAGATTTGCAGCCTGTGTAAATAATTCTGTCTACTCTGGTTTGACTGCACCCATGTCAAGCAGTCCATGTACAGCCTAAGCAATAGCAATGTATCATCTCAAAAGTGTGCAAGGAGAAACAGAGGAAGAAAAGCTGACCAAACATGAAACCATTCTGAACTGAGAGATAAGTTGGCACATTAGCATGGCATTCTGCTGGTGCTAATCACCCTGGTGAGAAATAGTCCATCTAGACATACCCTCAGACAGTTGCTGACATTTCATGACTCCCCTCTTCCTTTTATGGGAGCTGCCATTTATAGCCAAGAAATAGTTCTTATTTCATTCCTTCCCAATTTCTGGATCTAAACCAGTACTAGATGTCTGTTTAATAAACCCATATGAGACTTCCCAGTTTAAACCTGCCACCACGCTGCTGAACTTTGAAGGCAACAGGCACTGTCAACGTTTTGGCATTCCACCTTATCTCCCCATCAGCATTTGTCTTAAGCTTGTGTTTATATTGTTCTGTCAAAGTAAAAACATACAGAGACAATTCTTTTTATCTTCAGCTGTGTGGTGTGGTTTGGAGTGCTCTTGGCATTTTCCTTTTTAATCAGTCCTGCTTAAGCTGTGACTAAAACACGCACTTGCACCAGCAGGTACAGAAACCAGGTTTACACATTTAGTTCTGACTTATAACAACCAATGGTTGTAATATACGTTTTGTTCCCTAATTGCAAGGTACAATAAGAGTATACAGTTTTGCAATCATTATACACACTTTTTGCTCTATGTAATACAAGATTTCTATGGTAGGTACAGAGAAACACATTCCAGAAATCTAGCATATCAAAATTGTCTGTAAAAACAAAGTTTGTAAGATTTCATTTCTCAAAGAAAATGTACATAATAATGACAATGTTAGACCCCTAGTTTGGCCTCTAGTCTCAGATCCTCCAAGATATTTGTTATTGTTACTATATTTCAGTAAGAAATTTGCTCTCCACCTTCTTCTCCATTACAGTTTAATTTGAAAGAAAACCAAAACACTACTGAAAATAGCTGATCATTCAATGTTAACATCAGTTCAGTAAAGCCCTGCACAAATCTTCTAATTCAGGATACAGCTTTCTTTGTTCCAGTTTTTAGATTAGGTTATACAGAAACTTATTAGAATTTGTCCTGAATCCAGGACAATCACCAACCCAAAACCCTATATAAACTCTAAGCTCTGCAGAGTGTAATACAAACCAAAGATAGAAGATTGTAGAGGGAAATAAAATGCCAAACGTTAGCTTCGTAATTTGCCAAGAAAACTGTGGATAAAAATAAAGCTTGGAGGTTAACTCTAATACTTGGCTGCAGGAAAGCTTACTTTGCTGACAACTAGAGTTTATAATAGAGTTTATAATAACTCCCCAAAGGGCTCAGGCACTAGTAAGAACAGACTGCAAGGGTTTACATTATTTAGAAAACAATTCCTTCTAGAGCCAGATTATTGGCTTTCAAGAGCTCATCTGGCTTTCCCTCTTATCAGTTTTTAGTTAAAATAGAATTCTTTAGCCAATAGTATTTTTGGATAAGACCCGGAGTGGATAAAAATGGTTTCACTAAAAGATGACAACTTTGTGACAGAGATGATAAATGCCATGACGTCTCAGAGCAGGAGCAACAGTAACTGGACATTTCTGGCTACCATACATTCCCTCTGGCTACAGAGGGAAAGGATTTTCCTCTGCAAGAAACTACACCCAGAATACCTCAAGTGTTTTATTATATCACTGCCTTTTCAAGATATCTAAGCCAGAGACTAATTACAATCCCAGTGCTTATTGCTACTACCGCATTTTGAGTTTTACATGTTATTCCGTACAAGGGTGTATGTTCCACAACTTCTACCACTGAAATGCTCTGTTCAAACCTAGTTCCCAAGAGGGAGCTTATATTAGCTGTTTGCAGAACTCATGGGAATAGGGAAAAGTCAACTCAGAACTAGTGAAACTCCTTCACTTGTACCTATTATTTCTCACTCCATGTCAGAAGGCTGGCATGTCGTCCCATAGCTGTATGATTTAATCTAAATCTGGGCTGCTACAGTCCTGTTCTCTGCACACTACCATTTACCTCTCTTGTACTAGCACTGTTGCTTCTGCAATTGTCTGGGGGGTGAGCCAGCTGAAAACCAGTCCTACATAAAGGGATTAAATTTTGGCTGCCTTAGCTGTTAAAGGAGAGAGGATGACAGCAGCCCCCAGTAGTTCAGCTACAGTTGCTGCAATACTACACCTTTATCCTCATCTCCAATTAGCCCATCACATCAGTCTCTTCTGTCCCCTCTGATTTTCAGGTCAGAGCCTTGTGCTTTCATCTTGCATCTTCTCACAATTAGCTGAAGCTCCCCTGACCTGCAGTTACAACTTCCTATAAACATAGATCAAAAATATCCTTCTTGTTTACTTAACCTTGCCTATGTGCAAGACTTATTTATGTGACTCTATTCTTTGAAGTACTGGCTATGTCTGTGCTAGATACTGTACAAATACAGAACAAAAAATTCATCTAAAGACATAAGGTGATAAAAATTACATATCCTAGATCCAGTAGAGCAGCCATTCCCAGACTGTGTGATGAATGTATCAGTAGCAATATTTCCAATGTTGCTATTGCCATTACTGACACATAGCAAAAAAAAAAAAAAAAAGAGTTGAGAAGTAAGAAGCATTTGTGTTACTGCTGGGTTGAACGCTACTAACTAAACTAGCCATTATGCATGCTCACTGTGCCTGCACTTCCGCAGTCTAGTCTGAAGGAGGAAAGCATGGACTACTGTGAGGCTCAGCAGAGGGAAATATGGCTCTGTAATGAAAAGCCACTGCAGCTGCAGGTGTGTCTTCAGGAGCATCAGTGACCCAAGCCAGTAGGCTTTACTATAAAAGAGAGGAGGGACTGTGCTTTTCCTAGCTGTCTAAACCCCACAGACACTGGATTTCCACTCTGTCTTCAGACACGTCTAACCTTGAGCACTTTTTGGCTTTGATGGAAGAATGCTGCATGTCACCTGCATGCTGCTGACACAGGATGCCTCAGTGCCTCCCATGCTATTTCAAATATAGACATTCCTCAAGAACATCAAGCTCGCAGGATGAAAAAGAGGCGACTCAGTATGTTTTTTTCAGTTAATAAGGTAAGGACAAATCAAAGGCCATTCCTTCTATTCTTCATAGAGTCCTCAAGCAAGATGCATACTATAAATCTTGGTCAAACCAAATTAGCTACGTTAACAGGCCCAAACATGAGTTGTGGTAACAAAGTCTAGACTGTGTTACTAAAATAAGACAGCAGAAACTAACTACTCTTTGGACATACTTTGGTAGTAGATTGCCAGCTGCTACATGACTGGTCAGGATAAGAGCAACCCTCCAGCAACTATCACACAGTGACTTTGTTCTCCAGGTAATAGCAACTTCAGTCACTTGCTAGAACTCTACCACCCAGGAATCTGGACACCAGAGCTGTCGCTTTTCTGCAAAGCTCATTTGTTAGCCCACCTTGCCACACAAAATCTCCAGCTCAAAATTGTATTGCTGCCTG
Source organism: Coracopsis vasa (assembly GCA_026283785.1). NCBI lineage: Eukaryota > Metazoa > Chordata > Aves > Psittaciformes > Psittacidae > Coracopsis > Coracopsis vasa. The sequence continues at coordinate 58,261 of JANHGB010040866.1, read as the reverse complement.
GAAAAGGATTCTTCATCCCTTAGGCCTGTGGGCTTGTGTTGCCTCTTAGATCCCACTGCAGGACATGTTTATAGGTGCAGATTGGAAAGCAAAAGTGGGCTCTGCTGAGAAACACACTAGGCAAAGGTACAGCAAGAGCCTGACTGAGAAGTGAGAAAAACACAAAATCCAGGCTGCACCATTGCCATTTTAATGGAAAGGTAGCAAGGTAACAAAGTTGAGAAGCAATGACACACTGGTTTTAAATGCTAGTAAATTGATGGAATAAAAAAAAACACTATTACAATGAAAAACATAGCAGCTTGAACCTGAGTACAGCATCTGTAAGTCCTGGAGCACAGCAAAAGGGTCCCACAGAAGAGCTTTTTGGATGCTGGTGAGATGCTCTTCACAGTACCTTGTATATTTTGTGTTTGTAGTCTCTCATAACAATGACATATCACAAAGACTGAGCACAAACATAACAAGCAGCCAAAGGCCATTAACTGCTCTAGCTTTTAGTGTCAGACGTGGTTTTAGTCCTGTTGCCTAAGATTTATGACAGGCATAAAGAAATCGAACACTTGGCCTGAGTTCATCTCTTTGGAATTAGCCTAAGCACTGCAGCCCCTCTTTTTGCTTCTGCTAACACAGATTGATTTGCATTCACTGTTCAATGTTGTACCAAAGTACATGGCTTCATGCTGAGAGCCTGAGCCTGTGTCACACAAAGCACCGCTGCTAGGTTGAAATCAACGTTCTGTTTATTGACTATGGTGCATATAATGTTTGCTTCTTATGTTATCTTATTGGAACAGCTTTGTAGAAATAGAAGTAATTTAATAACTCCTTATCAAAACTTCAAGCCAGGTTTTTATCTTTCTGCTGTTCTTGCAAAGGATATTATTTTTGAAAAATTAATCTAACCAGCCAGGGACTTCTTTTTGTTTATTTCTATGCCCATGAAAGCATTTCCATGGAATTTCTTTTCCTGTAAGTAGTCAGTCAAGTTTGTCTACTGGCTAAGTTGGAAAGTAGTTATGTTTGTACTTGGATATACCTCCTCCTATCTCATGGTTAGATGTCAGTATCATTGTTTGAATACAATGATTTGTAAGGTAACTTCAAACGCTAAGTGCTATACATGGTGGATATGCTAAGTAGACATTTTGGATTTCATAAGTGCAAAAAACTACAACACTTTTTATGAGCTTAACACTCCTGAAGACTCAGTGTTGGACATGACACTATTCTGATGAAGGAGAAAAAAAGATTAATAGCAGGCTTGGACCTACAGCAACTGCAAAATACACATTTCTAGAAAAAAGCTATGTGGTGATGCTGGCTTCAGCTGAAGAATCAGTGAATGAAGAGTCACTACAATAATAAATGAACAAAATGTATTAATCAGAGAAAAGGAAAGAGGACGCAAAGGAGAAAGACTGATGGCTTTCCATAAAAGGTTATGATTCTTGCTTTCATTTCCTTTAGCTTTGTGGTTAGCTGTTGCCTAAGAAAAACTCTGATCAAACACATCACATCTCACACTAGGTACCATAATCTTTGCGTGGAGCACTGTTTACAAAAAGTTGCATCAAATCCCTAACTAGTTCAAAAGGGGTGTGTGCAAGTCATTATTTCACTAGAGATAGGAAAATCCAAATAAAATCTTGTTTCTGCTCCTTGGACCAGAACAAGAAAAGGCTAGTTTTGCAGTAACAGGGTGCCTTAACATCAGGTGTGTTTTGGATGACAGAAATTACTTCAAAGATTGTCAGCTTTATGCCTTAATTGAGGCCTGTAAAGAAATTGCAAGAATATCATCCAGATACCCAGAACAAAAGGTTTTCCTTATCTCTAAGTTTCCTAAGTTCCACTAAGAGGAAATGAGACTTTTTTTCAGTGTTGCTGTAGAAAGTTCCATTAATGAGAATTAGACTGACAGTCTTTGTATCTCACACTATCCAAAAAGAATGTCCCATACACATATTAGCTCATTTACTGTTATGAATTGTAACTGCTTACAGCAGCACAAACAGCTCTGGGGATTATTTGATGTAAATTCTGCAATTGCTTATTTCAGCGCAGCTCCAATGCCTTCAGTGCAGATTTATGTGAGCACAAAGTCAGAACTGGGAACCATGCTCAGCAAAGTTTTCTCACAGTTAAGTCCCACTTACAGAAAGAATTATTTGGTCTTTCCCTTTGAACATATTTGAAAAGCCCTACAAAACCCCTTCCTCCCTCCAACACACACACAGGTACTGCCCAATGTTTTTGCATCCCACTTAAAGTGCCTTCTTGCCTTTACAACAAAAAAAAAAAAAAATGCAATTCTGTATTAAAACCCTAATACAATGTCATCATTGGCATAAACAGAGCTGCCTCAGGTTGGCATAACTGAAGCAGAACCCCTTTGTAGATAGCTGTGTTGGGAGCATACACTGCAGACTTATCATGCTTTCACCACAGCACGTATTTATGATCCCACAGGAAAATAAAACTAAATAAAGAGCTGAGTCCAGTGATACTTTTAAAATAAATGAGAGCAGGTGAAAACACGCTCTGCTTATTGCTGCACCAAGACAGCTCATTCGAATACATGCAGCAAATATATCCACTCAGGTTCCAGCCTCCCAGTGAACTTTCACCTGCATGCCTATCAGCCTCGCAGAGTGGCTCAGAAAACTGCTTATTAGTTCTTGCCAGTACTATTTTACAATTATATCTTCTAAGGTGCTTAATTCCTAATCTGAGGAATTTGGGCAGCGGTGTATCTTTGAAGATCCAAACCTAAGCTTCACTGAATAGCAAGTGATTCAACCTGACTCATTAAACACGTATTTTGAAGAACATACCCTGTCAGCAATACATCCTTACCAAGTCCCAGATCCAGATTATGAGCTTTGCCTCCTGCAATCCACATTCTAAAATTTCCTGTGCAAATGACTAAATTACTCACACTTTCAAAAAACTGGCACTTCTAAACAGCTTGCAGATGGTAATTCATAGCCCAAGTGGCTCCTTTTTCATGACATTTGGATCTAAAATTTTAAAAGGTAAGAAACCTGCCATACATGGGTTACACATTCTGCATTGGTCCATTATCTACAGTGATCAGCATGTACTATTTATTTTTCTGTGGTTGTTTTCAGGTTCCACACCTCTGCTTGCTGGCACAAAACACAGAGTGAGGGGATACCTATATTGTCTTATGGATTTCACAAACAAAAGCACTCAAGTTGTGAGGATTAGAAAACAAGTTCAGACATCATTCAGCTCAACTGCAAACTCCCTGCCTGAAAGACACTCATTAGTGGAGGAGTAAGACTATGTAAACAGAAGCTGGGTACCAAAACAGTTAGGGTTGAAGAATATGGGCAGCACTTTTCACAACACTCGCATATATAAGGTTAGCTTTTCCTTATCCAGCTCATCCTATTAGTTCTTTCCTTAAAGTAGTTTCAAAGTTACCAGAAGGAACATGGCACAGCATTTGACTGATGGCCATACTGACAACTTTCTTGTATGTCTGAAGAACTCTACTTTTTAAAAATGTATTTGTCATGGATTTCAAAAATCTTTATGAATACACCATTTACAAACAGGAATTTTGTCTCTTCATTGGTAAATGTATTAATTTCATTTACAACAGAAATGTGTTATTTCACTGTGCCATGAAAATAACTGCACAGAACTTTTATTAAACCCAAATTCTGCAGCAAACCTGACTGCAGGTACTGTAGGTACTGTACTCTCTACTTACTCTAGGTACTGTAAGCTTTTTCTATAATACATGAGAAGAATATGTCGGTTTTCTGATCAACTACCCTTTCACCTGCTGACAATGTATATAGTCAAGATAGTTCAACTAGTAGCAAAATTAAGAAATATTATTTCCCCTGCTTTGTCACAAATACATTACTCAATTTTTCTAATATCTGGTGTTTGTCAGTGTTTTGATTAGATAGTTCACCCATACACTCTCTCCCTACCCAACAGCTGCTAAACCATTACAGTTGGATGGAAATTACATCTGTTTGGGAAGTGTGCATAGACAAGAAAATTACTCCAGTCATTAATTAACTTAATGACTCCAGTCAAAAAGTCATTTTTGATTTTTCAATAGTTAAAACAAAGCTGTATCTGCTTTGCAAATTACTTAGTACCTATGATGCTTAAGCTTTGGTGTCCTTTGGAAAGAAGTGCAGTGTGGAATATTTTAGATCCCCATCATTAAAAGTGTCCATTACAATGCAGCCTGCATAGGCAATTAATAATGGAATAAATCAGAACAAATTACACACTGACAGAATAAAGCAATGCTGGAACAAAGCAAGTGAAAAAATAACCACAAAGCTCTTTGTTTAGCAGCCGAATCAGTTTCATCATCCTTAGTAACAAGATCATGCACTGTAATTAACTGTTAGAAAGCTAGTACTGTAAATAATCCATGTTAGCTGAAACTAGAGTGTAATGTCAAAGTATGTTTTTGTTCAAGAGTGTTAGCTTTCCAAGCCCCTTTCACAAGAACTGACCATAGAAAACAGGTTAAATATTCTTGGTAGTGGGTTAGACGCAGACATTTTAATTAAGCTGTAACTAAACCTCTGTAGCGAGACAAAGAGCAAAGAAAGACACTACTTTGTGTACTTCATCTTGACAAAGGGAAAAAAAGAATAAATAAGGCTTTGTATAATTAAACAAAATGTTAAAAAATAAGTGGTCTTGAGTTGGAGACCTGATCCTTCAAAATCTTGTCTCTCAATGGTTCCCACTCAGGTAAGAATAATCATAGAGAAGACCTATAGCACTGAGTTTTATGCTTCCCTCCATGAAAAGCAGAAGATAAGAAGATGGAACAAGAATAATTCCATATGTAATTGTATACACTGCCATGTTTTGTTCTCTTTTATAGTGACCAAGTGACAGCCAGTACATTTCCACAAAGATATATTAAAATGTCACATAACTAGAACTTAACTGCTTTCAAAATACCTGAGCTGGCCAGAAGCACAGATTGAAGTCAGTCTGTCACTTGTGAACTGGCCTCAGTGTCTCAAGCCAATAACAGGTATTAGTGTCACAGCCTTCTCTACAGATGCTTGCATCCAGGATACACTGAAGCGTCCACCTTTTTTCCAGAGCAAATATACTCTCTAAGACACCACTGCACTCAAAGACAGCAATATTTAACCACGTGCTACTACAGATGCTGTAATCATTCATTTTGTGGTCTTCAGAACTGTAGATTTGCTCCACTGGCAGAATAACCTTCGCAAAACACTTCCTTCATGACATCCCCCACTTTTAAACGCTTCCACTATCACTTCTTCTCTTCTCAGTATTCTCCGCTTGTTTTGACTTCTAAGATCTACAATTTCTTGGCCTCTCAGTTCAGCGTATTGTTGACTGACTTACTACCTACACTTAGCAGGAAGATAAACCCTTTACAGTGACACTACAGGCCACTAATCTGTTTAACAGACACATTTAATCATTTGGGATTAGGCAGAATATAGCCAACAAAGCAAACGTAATTTGAGCAAGGAAAGAAAGAGAACAGACTACAGGTTTGACTTGAGCCTGGTGAAGTTTGCCCCAGAATATTTTTCGGATCTGCCTGCAGCTATTTCAGAACCATGCACAGTTATCTTTGAGAAGTTGTGAAGTAAGGATGAGGCTTTTGATAAACAACAAAGGGTGAGTATAGTGCTTATCTGTAAAAATAGAGAGCAGAGGATCCTAGAAATGACAAAGCACTTAGCCTAACACTTCAGTTTTTGGAAAGACAACAGAACAAATCTTTCAACTGTTATGTAAGCACCTCAAAGATAAGGACTCATCAGCAGGGATTTGCTAGTAACTAGTCACTTCAGTTCAAGGTAATATCCTTTAAGGCAAGCCTAAAACCCAGTGCATTTATGAGGCATCAATGTTATATTAAGGTTTTGATGCTGCTTCATTTAACAATCTCACTGGCAAGTCATGCCAATATCACAAGACAGATGCAAAACATGAGAAAAATGTATTCGGAATGATGAGTTGTCAATAAGAAATTTTCCAACTGTATCAACCTGTGTTATGCAGAGCACTGCTCTAAGGCCCCAGCAGGTCAGTATATGCATCTGTAATTTGGAAGCTGGTGGAGACTTACTACATCTGCAAGCAATGACAAAACTGGAGGGAGCTGTGAGCCCTCAAAGATTACAGCTGAAAGCAATTGGGACAGCAATGAGTAACTGCCCCAGGTCCCTTCCAACACCATTTTCTATCACTTTATTTTTTCTTCATGTCTAACCTTATGCAAAGCACAAGCTTTAATCCCCTAATCTGACACTTACTAAAGCTTCCCCTTATCCATGTTGTGCTTTCATTCAATTCTTTTTGGCCAAATCCAAACAAATGTGTGCCTTCTCTCAGGCTGTCACAACTTGCTACTTGACTGCAAGTTCCTTGGGAGGCAGGCTGCTTTCCACTGTATTTGCACATCCCAAACCTTTGCTGTGATTTCTAACAGTTTACATGTTACAAATCAGTGAAAAGAAAAAGGGAAAAAGAGAAAAGGGAAAGGGAAGAAAATAACTGAACATAAAGCAGGCAGGCCTTTTCTTTGCCATAAGTCATAATTGTTGTTTTCAGTATTAAAGTATTCTGAATGCTTTTGAACAGGACAGCAGACTGGGCAGGAACTGACTTTAAATTTGCATTCACTTTCAAGTTGCATTCTTTTCATGGAATACCTAAGGCAAGAGTATTCAGCACTGGTATGTACTAGTGGCACATGTACTAAGGGCTGACACATGGAAAATGAAGCAAAGTCTGTATAAAACGAAATCATTCCATACAAGGACACCAGGGCCTGAGGGATGGAATTACCAGCCCTAAATGGTGCAGTAGCCAGCTTATGTGGTGTCTGATCCTGCAGACATTGAACACACATGCTCAGCTTCACTATGAATAACCCTATTGAGTTGAATGGAATTATTTACAGTAGTAAAGTTAAGTATGTGCATCAGCACTCACAGATTTGGGGTTTAGCACAGAGCATAAGAAAAAAAAGAGGATGAAACCAGAAGTTTCCTGTGCTACAGAGAAGTTCCAGTCCAGCAGGTCTGCTCAGTCCCATTTGCCCATGCCTGAAACTTTCCTTTCTGTGAACACCCACTGTGAAGTCTTCCTAGCAAGCAGACGCTCCCTTGTGTCAGAGGCACTGCTGTTCCTACCCTAGTACTTTCACAATCTTCATACTGCTTCTGGATATAAGGTGGCAATAAAAAGGACCCTCAAATTTGGCACCTGTGGCCTTTTCACTTAGTTTAGAGAAACTGAATCACAGAAATGGTATTTTCATTTACAGTGAAAACACACAAGGCAAGAATTAAAAAAAAAGCCACAAGCTTTTACAGGCTTTTACACCACACTGTTTTTTTCCTAACTCCCAGCCAAATGAATACATATGTCCACAGTCTTTGAAGGCCAGCCCTCATAGGCAATGCCTCTCCCCTTCCCTGTCTCTGTTAGAAGTCATTCAGACCTGATTTTGGTTTGCTTAATGGTTTTAAACTTTTTTTTTTTAGGGAATGATGCAATTCGCTGGATCCTAAAACATACCTAAGCCACACCACAAAAAAGAAATTGTCTACAGACGATTTAAAATAAGCCTGGATTCTGTATGCTGTAAAGTTTTAGGGTTTAATCACTAGAATGGAGATTGGATGATGCCATGGCCAAAGCATAGGATTGACACTTAAGAGACATAGCACTTAGCAGTGCTGGGGGAACAGTTGGACTTGGTGACCTCGAGGGTCTTTTCCAACCTAGCTAATTCTATGATTCTATGGCGTTTATCACTGACCGTTACAAATATGGCCAGTGATTCCAGGCACATTATTCAAATTCTGTGGGTGAGTTTCCATCAGTGATTTACAATATATATATCCAACCAGAGACTTGAAGTCTGATACTTAGAGACCTTACACTCTGCATTCTGGAAACCTAGCAGATTTCCTTTTAAACATTCCACACTGCCTACCCCCCAAAACTGACATTTTCAAAGGAAATGAGGGAAAATAAAAAAAGAAGTTGAGAAGTCATAGGGCTCAAGTTGTAAAGTGGGGCTGAAATTCACATCCTAAGGCTTAATTCATTAATGAAAACATGACAGGAAAGTGTTCTGGACACCATATGTTATTTCTTACATTTTCATCTCTGGAGTTTTCTTGTTCCAAAATTCATGTTCACATACCAGCCCCTGTAGAGTCAACCTAAAGATTTTATAGTTATGGAACAGTTGGAACTGAAATAGCCCCACCAGTAAAGTGCTTTACAGCAGAATACCTTTGGCATTGGCATGGGAAAATAATACCAACAACCACTTTTAGATTAATACTTCTGCATCGTGTAAGAGGAAGTGGTATATTCAGCCCTCACAGTACTCCTCTACCACACCAGTTCTAAAAGGGGAGGCATAGCAGAGCACAAAGCATGAGCCAAAAAGCTCTTATCGGGTTCAGTATCCATCCTGTACAGCAAGGCAGCAGGACACGACAGGCATGGCTAAGATGACGGCAGCAGCGCTTCAGATGCATCACAGCCACGATCTCCTCCTTTGAAAGTAGCAGTGTACCGAAGCAGAACTGACTGCAAGGCAATGGCACAGAGGTGGAACAATCCAAGATGATGTGTAACTACAATTAATCCCTCCTGGCGTAACCGTACTCTGCTCAGACGTCAGCAGAAGAAGTTCAGTTTTGCATTCAGAGCTTGTTTTGCTGAGGTGGGCTAGAAGGAGCTGTACAAGCCGAAATACAGCTTTGCTGTCAGGAGCTGTGGCCACAAGGGCCAACTGTTCTGACCCTTAATGGCACAGTAAAATGGGTAGCACCTCCTCCAAAGAGGCAGCACCTGTGTGTGGACCAGCTATCATTAAGCTATGTGGTTGTCCTTTCCTTCTGCTTTTTCCACCCGAAGAAATTCAGAGGTGTTAGCATCGACCTGGCGAATTATTCTCACCAGTGATTTTATCAGTAGTAACTCCTGATGCCTTCAACATGTTTGGATTTTTACTCTGATGAAAATAATGCTAGAAAGTCCTCACTGTTTGTATTTTATTTCAAAGTTGTCTGAAAAAGAAAAATGTCTTTTAAGAAGGGATGATCAGTAAATACTTGTTCATGGGGTGATTCTGAACTAAAAATTGGGTTTAATTTTCATCACTCTTCTTACATAACAAAAAAGACAGTAAGAAGAGTCCCGTACACATCCTTATTATATACTGTCAGTGCACTGTTTGCTAAGATTATACTGTCATAGGACAATAGACATATTTGTATCACAGGCTTCTTTTGAACAAAGACCATGCTGCAGCAATTTGGACTTCTAAGTATTTCATGGATGGGAGCTTATCAGAGAGAAGATACTGATGGGCCTATTTAAGCAAGTGGACAGAGAGAAGCCATGGAATAATACTGAGATGAACAGCTAACAGAATTTGGTCTTTTCATAAGAATAGAGATAAGCATATAAAAGCAGTTCCTTTGTTTTCACTGCACAGATCAGAGAGTCAACCTCAAGGCAAGTGGAAGCAGCCACATCCATGCCCTACCCAACAGCAGGGAAGTTGGTTACATCCTGCAATTCTTGATATAGCTGCAGTGAGCTGAATTTATCTGAAAACTATTGTTGGAGAACTTGCCTGAACACAAGTAAAGGTTGTCATAGACCACAAGTTCACTGGAATTAACTATTTCCAGCATGGCACATACTTGATTTCTGGCTGTGGCTTACTTTCAGTCAGTGTCAAGGCATGGGTCCAACTCAGAAAGGAGACTTGTTTCAGCTGCTGAGATCAATGCAACCCTTAGTACAGGAGAGAGGAGAAGGTAGAGGCTACCCAGCACAACAGTTTTTAATGGCAGTGGCTTGTGACCCTGGGAATGAGACTGGGTGCTTTTCTAAGCAGAGGCAGCTCCAGGGCTTTGATAGGTGTAAAACACCCCTGAGCTAACAACTTTGAACTGGATATCAAGTACAGAATAGCAGGGACTGCATTGCCAAGAAAGCTTAGGATAACATACAGGAACTTCAGATTGACCACACGAGGCAGTCTGAAGTCCTGGAGCTTTTAGAAAGTCTCTGTAGTCCATCAGTGCAGAGCAGAGGTGTAACATTAGCAAGAACCTGAGTTAACCTTCCAACAAAGATAGCTCATTGACATTTCCTGGTATTTAATATATCTAATAGGGTGTATTATCCTCGTGATTCCTTCACTACAATGTCACTGCTAGTTCTATGGTTTCAGCCACAATAGTTTCATACAGCTAAAATGTTTTTCCTGGCCACAGAAGGTTTGCCTTGCCCAGATAGCAATCCTCTCAAATGTTTGTCTTGAGCTCTTTGAGTGTCTGGTCCAAGGAAACACAAATAAAAAAGGACAAAGAGAAAAACAAGCAGGGAGGACTGAAAAGGGAAACTGGAAAACAAAGATATAAAGAGCAGAAAAGTGAGCTAACATCAAAGACAACAGAAGAAAACTCCAGCTGCCAGCATAGGAAGGTGTGGTGTGTAATTCTTGTTTACTTTTGTATACAGTAATAGAGGGGAACCAGAGCATTTCAGTAGAAGGCATTATTAGTGCTGGTGTGTAACAGCACACCTGAAATGACCAGTGAGGAGGTTTAACTTTACCAGGCCCTGCTTTTACTTGAAGAATCATCTTCATTCACGCCCTTAAGCTCCATTTGCTAGCACCCAGTAGATCAACATTTTGCCATATTCCACATCCTTGAACAGCATGTTCATGATTCCACAATGTGCGTAGAAAGAAAAGTCAAGCTCACTGCTTTTAAATGCGCTAAAACAAATGCTAGGAAATGTTAACCCTAGGACCTTTACACACTTATTTAAGAAAGCAAGGAAGGGGCATTACACTGCTAAAATCTGTTTGTCACAGGTCTAAGCCAACATGATTTCTTTGAAATTGAGCAGATGCATGACATGGTCAGTTGTTGCAGCTCAACCAAGAGCTGCCAACTAGTTTAGCTGCAGCAAAACAACCACTCTCTATCAAGAGGTCCCAGATGAGAGTGAACCCAGACTGATGGAGACAGGCTTTCAGCTGTGGCACAGCATCAGGAGCACTGAGTATCATGCCTGACTTTAAAGACTGAAGACATTGAAATGACTTGCTCAATGCCAGGCTTCATATGAGATATTTCAGCATGTAATTCCACTGACACAGGGAAACTGGGCACCTGCTTTGCTAGATCTACGCTTTCACATCTTACTGCCTTGTTTCCCAGATCTGGATTAGACAGGATCTTGGCTGTCTTGTTAAAACTGGTTTCTGAGAAAGATGAATGGGGCAAGGTGGCACAAGTACGTAATATGTTGGTTGGTTTTAAAAAAAGATGAATAGGTAAAGTGGAAACTTCCATTACCTCATAACTAAAGAGCCAAGAAAATACTGAAGCAAACTGCAAGATAAATTTGGAGCTGATAAGGAAGCTGTTATACAGAATATAAGCATTCCAGCCAAACCTAACAGGCAGGGTCACTGAAGCTACAAATTAGAGTTTACAAGTTTATAAAGCAGAGTTACAGTAACCACGCTTTCAAAGGGGAAGGACAATTAACTATGTGCTCTGAGGCTTACTATTTCAAGATTGCATTGCAGCAAGGAGGCAGCTCCTTTATTACCTTACACTTACTAATTAAAGGCACGTTGTGCCTTCCCCTACAGCATCCCATACTGACCACTGCTGGAGAAGAGGAATTGTCATGCTGAAGCAGACCTGAAAATGCATCAACTCCCCATGGCTTGTGTCAAGGTGCCATAAGGCTCATTGCTGGGCAAGGAAGGGCTATGGGGAGCTGGAGACTGAACCTGCTGCAGCATCACTAGAGCAGCCCCAGGCTGGGCTGTAATAGGGTGCTGGGCAGGGTGGGGAAAGCCCCTTGGGGAGTCTGGGCATGGCCATTAGTGCTCTCTGTGCCCTGACAACTTATGAAAAACAATGACAATTATTCCCACTTGCTAAATAGTTTTTCTATGACCAAGTCAAATGCAGTCTCCCAAATTACTCCAAAAAATAAATATTCAGCAACTTTTAGGAATAATAACTGTGTCTAAAGGAAGCATCAGAGTGGGAAAAGCAGACAGACCCAAGTTCTGCTCCTGGTTCTGCTAATAACCTGCAGAGTTATTTTTAACCATTTTACAATGGGAGGCAATGAAACACTCCACAGCTGTAAGCAATAGACATTAGCCATAGCCAGAAGAAATGGGATAATTTTGTGTAAAACCATTTTGGAAACATTAAGAATTGAGGTTGAGAGGGTTGTTTTGTTTGTCAGCACATGCTATATATTGGGCTATTTTCTAGCTAATTTATATCCAGTCTCCATTAGTTGCCAAGAGTCCAAATGATACAATTCTGGGAAAAAGAGGACTCAATGCATTTATAATATTTTAGGATTATGTAGAATAGTTATCGTATCTAGACATCCCTGTTAAGGTCAGTACAACAAGTATATCTAAAACTGGATCTGTGCAAGCAGTATACCTAACAAGAAAGATTAAAGGTGAAAATGCAGGCAAGGTGGTCAAAGTACATGATAGATTGTTTTGTTTTAAATTGGATAACTCCACAGTTTAGCACATTGTGTCCTTCCATATAATGAGTGCTGTTATCTTGGGACTTAAGTAGTAAACAAAGAAAATCTCTGCTCTGCTGACTTCAGAGTTGTTTTTTTCTGATACATCATTTATAGATTATCATGAATTTTACAGGGGTCATAAGAATAGATGTCATCACTGTTCCAAGAATCTAATAAACAAACATATCTAACTATCAAACACAATAAAAGCAAATAAATAAAGTTCTTGAGGCATTGCTGGTATCTGTAGCTGATGAGATGATTATAGGCAGCTTTGCCGAATGAAAACCTAAGACTTTGAAGTAATTTTAAAGTGAAACTTGAAAAAAAATACAGAAGTACCACTTGGACATGAGATAAGCTTACTCTTCACAGACATAGAGCATGAGCAGAAACAATTGAAATGATCTAAACCAGTTTTCCATTGACTCCACAGGGCAAATGTGGCCAAAGACAGCAGTTAGCAAAGAAGCCTGTAAAGAGTAAGCAGTAGATAAAGGATATAAAGAACAAGGGCAGATTGGGCTGGAAATATAACAGTGTCATGATAATCTTGAACTTCATGAAAAAAGTAGTGAACTGATTGCAGGGAGTCTAATATGTCACAGCCAAAAAGATGATAATTCACCTAACTTTATAGCTTTCCTTTTAAACATGGGTGATGTGAGACAGTATTGACCCTCTTGGAAAGGTCTAAACTCCAGTTGTCTCAAGAACCTTCACCTCTTATTGACCCTGAATTTTATAATAAATACTAGAAGCAATAATGTCGATGGAACTGTGCTATCATGGTAGTAAGAGGTTGGTTGGCTTGCATCAGTTTTTGGTTGTTGTCTGCCACAGAGGCAGGGAGATAGTCAGAAAGTAATTGAATCTCCCTAGTGGCACTGAAATTTTACTGAGAGTTCACCAAGTCCTTTAAAAGTGTAAATTAGAGTTTGAGCTGCTGTGGGGGAAGGGAGGAGAAAAGATCAGGACCTAAAGCCTCTTTTGTATCAGGTAGGAATTTTTGTTTAAAAATCAAGCTTAATCAGTTCCCTAACATGGGTAAAAGTCCTGTGTAAGAGGCCATGTCACTCTCAACTCGAATGGCCAGAAGCCTTTGTTTCCACCAGAAACAAAAGCAACTAAAAGCTTTAAATCCTATCCCATTGTAGGAACACAATTGAATTCTCTTGCCAACATGAGGACAGAGTACAGAGTATACATAGTGACTGCATAGGACTGACAGTCTGTGTGGGAATTACTGAAATCTAGCTGCAAGATTTCCATATACAGACATTTCCTGCCATGAGAATGTTACAGTATGAAATCTGAATCAAAAGTAATCTAAAGAACAAAAGCATAGGCTCTAAAATAGCAAAGAGGAATAAATTATACACAAAGAACACTTCATACATTCAATACAGACATTTAAAGTAGAAGATATCAAGGTCATATCCTGCAGCCTTTATTCAGGCACATCAATAGGAGGGCGTTGTTAAAGTAAAGCCTAAGGCAGTATCTGACCTTTATAAGGGTTTTTTTTCCCCTTTGGATAAGATGATTATGAGATGCTGTGCATGAATGGAACATGCCAAAATCAAACACACATTTGCAACTGAATAGTATCTATGTTTCAAAGTATGATCCCAAAGAAACTCTGTAAGTAGCCATAAAAGAGACAAGACATTTGGGTCTACAGTCTCTTAATACAAAAGTAATCTAATCTTGCAATAAACAAAGAAAAGGAAGTTCAACTAGTCAGCCGTTACATCAGCCATGCTTAAGCGAACACAACTCCCATGGAGGTTTGATGGCCTGCCAAACTCGTCAAAAGGTGAACTAATACAGGCAACATGCACTGAAGCAACCCTGCCCACCTGCCTCCCAAGAAATCTTGTTTAGCATGAAGAGAGGTGTAATCTGTGACTGTATCAGCTCAAATACCCAACTCATCCCTCTGATCCGGAATCCCATTGCTCAACACAAGGAGAAATACAAGATTTCCCAAGTAGTGTCATGATGGAGAGCAGCTCCTTCTTCCACAAACAGTGTATATTAAGCAGCACCCTTGTGTCCCCATATACACAGGCATCTGAGAGGAAAACAGCCGCCATCCACGTCAATTCACCTTCCATGTTGCCTCAGCTCAATCCCACTACAAAAACAAGAACTATTAGGTCCAAAATGTTTTTCCACTGTTCTCACTTCCCTTTTTCCTATTGTAATAGCTAATGGCATTTACTTACAATTAAAAAACAAAATAAACTATAATAAAACTTTTATGATTCTAAGTGCCTCAATAGTGGGGGGGGGGGTGGAGAAGCAGACTGCTAGGGCATCACAAACCTAGCTCTGACACTATTATATAGCACTAATATTATAACACTTGCTACCTGTTCCATGCACTCCCACCAGCTCACTGCTACCACTATTGATCAGTACTTCATAGTACCAATTCCAGTGTTATCAGAACAGCTCTTAAGAATCATATAACAGGCACCTGAAAATATTCATATGCCATTGTAAATGGTATACACTGATACCTATTATGCCTGAGCACTTATTTGCTTGGATAGATGAATAAATTCTTGCTTCTTTCAGTGTATGCTTAGAACAACTTCAGTTTACATAATTTTCTGCACCAAGCTTTCAGCTTCTTCTAGAAGAAAACAGATTTGGAAAACATACTAAACCAACTATGGGATATAGGAAGAAAATAGGAACCCCTCCATTTACGTGTGCTGGGCTGGCTCCGGTGCTCCCTTTAAAGAGGGCAGAGCTACCTGATGCAGAGCATGTGATTTACGTATGTGTAACATCTCCCTCTACTGGCTAAAACCGCATGAATAGTTAGCTCCTGAGATGAAGGTTTTCTCTGG
Organism: Coracopsis vasa; assembly: GCA_026283785.1. Taxonomy (NCBI): domain Eukaryota; kingdom Metazoa; phylum Chordata; class Aves; order Psittaciformes; family Psittacidae; genus Coracopsis; species Coracopsis vasa. The sequence continues at coordinate 42,758 of JANHGB010040866.1, read as the reverse complement.
AGTAAGAATCCCGAGATTAGGTTACCTCCCATTCTCTTCTTCTTATACACATTTGTAATCTCTTCCTTTAACCCTAAAGCAAACAGGGTTTGTGTGATGGAGGAGGCCGTGACGAACTGGGCTTAGCTCACCTGAAACTCTTTCTTGATGCTAAAGTCCTCAGTGAAATGTTTTGAAAACGAAGGGATGTTCAGCAAGTGCAATAAGGCTGTTCTTGGGAACTCAGGGCTGAAAGGGACAGTTGCTTTACAGAACCTTTCATTTTAGCTTACAAATATCCTCTGGGTGGCAAGGCTAAACTGGGATACTTTTGTCAGGACAATTTCATGACACATAGCACCTGCACTCTTGTTTGTTTTCCAGCACTACACGACATGCTCTCTCACACTCTCGAGAGCTGTTGGTCCTCACAGAGCCTTAAGGATACAGCTGGGAGGGTACAAGTCCCATATATCCCAACACTAAATGCATTAAGCTGACATAAAGACATTCTAAAGTTAACCTGCTCTTTTGTAAGCTGCTATCAGAGTTGGCCATCTGGATTTCCTGTGAACAAGAAATACAGCAAAGATTATCCCTTCCATTAAAAATGGAGAATTCACTTCACAACAGCCATCCTGAAATGTGACCTACACTATAAGTTCAGAAGTTCTTGATTTGTAGGCTACAGACACTAATATTTTTCCTTCTACAAGACTGCCAAGTTCAACAAATAATTAAAGCACTATTTTCTATCATAATTCACACAATTTTAAATAAGGTAAATAATTGAAAAACGTTAGTTATTCATAGCAAGTGAATGATATCTTTTTCATTGTTCTCAATCTTTTAAAAGCCCTTTTAATTCACCACTCCTTCCCTTTTATTTCCCTTCTTCCTTTGTTTGATAGGCTTTTTCTACATTTCCCTTCCCTGCATCAAGCGTTCGGGGCAAAACCATTCATGCAGAATTCAGCGCAGGAAAACAAACATAGTATCTCACTCCCACATTCCCAGGAGGGAATTAGCTGAAATTAACAGTTCTTGGGAAACTGGCTTGGAAAAAAAAGCAGGGGAAATGACTACAGCCAAATTTGTCAGGGAAACTGTTAGCACTCTGCTAGCTCAGGAAAATGGGCTATTTGAAACACTTTCTTCTAAGTACCCTAGCAAACTATAGGGTCGTTTGTGGGGATAGGAGGTGCACAAAGCCTGAAAGCATTGTTGCCTTTGAAAGGCTTAGTAACTCCTGCCTGTTGTGGGAGAGCTCACTGCAGAATGGACTCTTGCTACCTTTTCAGCAGACATATGGTTCTATGAATAGGACTTGGCTAATGCCTCCTTTGTGGAAGTCTTTAGGAAGCTTTTCATTGTATAGCCCATTCGATAGAACTCATAAAGCCATAAGATAAGAATGATGTTTTCTAAGGAAATTATCCAATTCTAAGTGGCCTTTTTAAAAATGATTTGTGGCCAATCCTGTTACATTTCCTTTGCTACTCAAGGGACAGCAATTATCACAGCCAGCGGCATACAGGCTTGAGAGAGAACTGCATTGCTTTTAGTCTTGCATGAGTAGATGTAAGACCAGCACTTTGCCAACTCCAAACACCCAGGCAGCTTCTGTAAGCTACAGCTGTCCAAGTCACAGAGCTAACATTCATCACAAGGCTATGATTATTAGTACAATACTACACTCCTTTGTTCTCTGCTAGAAGCTCAAGTTTTCAATGGGGGAAACAGAAGAGTAAAGAAGGGGAAGGAGAAAAGGAAGGTGGGGAGTGACCCAAAGAGCTAAAAACTTGCTGACACAATAGCAAGTTAACATCAGAGACAAAACTAAGATTTTTAGGGCTATCCCAACGTATTTTTCTTCCTATTCGCCCTCTCTTGGAAATAAGGCCAAGGCATAAAAATTAGTTGGTTACAAACTTAGAAACCTGCTAAAGTTTTGTGAGCTGATTTTACCTTCTATCCTGCAGGTTATAAGAAGTTTCCT
>JANHGB010040866.1:4427-31979 GCA_026283785.1 Coracopsis vasa | reverse complement strand
AAAGGCTTTGAAAGTTAAAATACAATTTCAGGTTTCAGTTACTTCTTGATACAGGTCTATCTAATAGTTGTACAATGTAGAAATGCCTTTAAAGAACATCTTTAGAAAAACTCAGACCACTTCTATAAGCCTGTGGTTTAAATTGAAAAATACAAATTTCTTAGTACTCTTAGCTTTTTTTGATGCTTCACATACATCACATACATGTGTTTCTCAATTCTGTTCTGTGTCTGTTTCCAGATTGGTTAGCCAGACTTAAAAACCACACACACACCATAGAGGATTCAAGGTAGTCAATGACTTCACCTGGCCAATCAAAAGTGTTGATGGGGCAGCCTCTCAATACAGAAATGGGACTGAGTTGCAATTGCTTATTCTTCAGATTTAGGATTTTAATTCTGTCTTCCCCATCCAGTGCCTATTTACAGAAAAGTTAATGAAACATAATATCCTTGATATCTCTCTTTCTTTCTTAAACTTTCTGATATTGGCCACTGGATGCAAAACTTAAATATGATTGCACAGGTGGAATGACAGAACATGTACATTTTGTTTTATTTTTGTTTTGCCTAGTTTTTGATTTTGTTTTCCCAAGCGCTCCCGATAAACAGAATTTAAAGGCAGGGAAACAGTTTCAAAGGCTATAACTGGAGATCTGACTGAAAGAAGTACCATTAAAGTACATGGCCTCAGCTCTCCACCCCATCCTGCTTGAAGTAAAACACTAACAAGAAAGTGCAATAGAGTATAGCTCTTAAGTCAATACACATACTGCAGCTTTCTGATACTATACTGCATTGAGAGATAAAAAAAAGAAATTGCTCTCTTTGTGACTGAAGCCTCAGTCTAAACCAGAACAGAACAAAGCTGACAGCTGTTTCTTCAAGATTATTCTGAGAATATATCTGATCCAAAAGAAAACGTCACCTTTCTCCCTAGCAAATGTGGCATTAAAGAGGAAAAGTGGCAAAATTCCAACCAGAACTTGCCAAAACTGTGAATCTAAAGTTATTTGCCTTAGGAAGAAAAATATCCACCATGTTCTCAGCATTGATGTATAAAATGGCTGTTTTCTTTGCCACTGGGCTGAGGCCTATATGGAATGTGTAATTGCCAGTCTATTTCCAATTTCTTGCCGATTTCTTGTAATAATTTTGCACTGAAATGTGTACCGCGGTCAGAGGAGATAGTTGCTGGTACTCCAAAACAAGGTATTATTTCATTTAATAGCACCTTAATCACTTGTTTTGCATTATTTGCCCTGCAAGGGAATGCTTCTGGCCACCCTGAAAAAGTATCTGTCAATACCAACAAATATTGATAACCTCCTTTTCTAGGTAATTCAGAAAAATCTATTTGCCACTGTTGTCCTGGATAATTCCCTTTTCCAGTTGTCCCTACCTGATTCCTGTTTTCAGTCTTAGGGTTATTTTTCAGACATAGTTGACATTGTTTTGTCACTAATTGCACTATGGTAGAGAAATTTCTTCCTATGATCTGTTTGTTTAAATGTTTCTACAAGGCATTACTTCCCCAAGGAGTTTTGTTATGTTCTTGTATCAACTTCCATAATTGATTATAGGGGATCACTACTCGCCCATCAGGTATTTTTATCCAACCCTTTTCATTTTCCTGTCCTTCCAAGTCTTTGAGTAGTTTCATATCTTCTTTAGAGTACCTAGGTTTATTTTGCTCAATTACCAGTTTACCGTCAGGAATTAAGGACATAACCTCAACTCTTTCTGTTTCTGCCGCCCGTTTAGCCTCACGATCAGCCAAATTATTTCCAATCTCTCGATCAGAGTTACCTCTTTGATGTCCTTTACAATGTATGATAGCCACTTCATTAGGTAATTGTACAGCTTCTAACAATTGTAGGATTTCTGTTGCATGTTTAATTTGTCTTCCCTGGGTATTTAAAAGTCCTCGTTCTTTCCAAATTGCTCCATGTGCATGAACTACACCAAAGGCATATTTGGAATCAGTCCATATGTTTATCCGCTTGTCCTTTGGCAACTCCAAGGCTCTAGTCAGGGCTATTATTTCTGCCTTTTGTGCTGAGGTGTTAGAAGGTAATAGTTTAGCTTCTGTTACCTTTGAAGTTGTAGTTATGGCATATCCTGCTCTTCGTTTACCGTCTTTAACAAAGCTGCTGCCATAGGTGAACCAGGAATCTGCACCCTCCAGAGGCTCCTCCTTCAGGTCTGGTCGGCTCGAGTATACTGTCTGTATAGTGACCAAGCAATCGTGTACCAATGGTTCGTTAGGGGTTTCCTGAAGGAAAGATGCTGGATTCACAACATTAGTGATCACAATTTCCACATCATCCAGTTCTACTAGGATGGCTTGATACTTCAAGAAACGCAATGGCAATAGCCAATGTATGCCTTTTTGTTCTAGAACTGTTGATACCGCGTGTGGCACTAACATGGTGATCTTTTGTCCCAGTGTAAATTTTGGGGCCTCTTGGATGTTTAAGATAACTGCTGCCATTGCTCTCAAGCATCCAGGCCAGCCTTTACTTGGTTCATCCAGTTGTTTTGAAAAATAGGCCCCTGCTCTTTTATAAGGTCCCAATCTTTGAGCCAAAACACCCAAGGCTGTTCCCTGTTTCTCGTAGGAATATAGCCAAAAGTGTTTAGTTATATCCGGGAGCCCCAGAGCTGGAGCTCTCATGAGTTCTGTCTTTAAACTTTTAAATGCTTCTTCAGCTTGATCCGTCCATTTTAGAAAGGTTGGATTTTCTTTTAGCAACTCACATAGGGGTCTTACCAGAACACCATAATCATGGATCCAGAGTCAACACCATTCTGTCATTCCCAGGAACGTCCAGAGATCTTTAACCGTGGATGGTCATGGTGTTTGACAGATTGCTTCCTTCTGAGCTGCTCCAGGTTCTGGTTGTCCTGTTATTTTGCATTCTAAATAAGATACTTGAGTTTGAATTGGTTGAGCCTTCAATTTAGATACCCAGTATCCATTTAGCCCCAGAAAGTTTAACAATTCTACAGTCCATTGAACACATTCTTTCTCAGTTTTGGTAGCAGTTAACAGGTCGTCAACATACTGTAGTAAAGTTTCTGTCTGGGTGGGTGCTTCCCAGGATTCTAATTCTTGTGCCAATTGATTTCCAAAAATGGTCGGACTGTTTTTAAATCCCTGAGGTAACACTGTCCAAGTAAGCTGTGTCCTTCTTCCTGTTTCAGGGTTTTCCCATCCAAAAGCAAATAAATTTTGACTTTCTTTGGCCAAGCGCAGAGAGAAAAATGTATCCGTTAAGTCCAGAACGGTAAACCACTTCTGATTAGTATTCAATTTAGTTAATAAGGTATACAGATTAGCTACCGTTTAAAGGAATTCCTTCGATGGGTGAGAATTACAACTTTGTACTCTGTCCCCATGTCTTCCCCTCATTCCCCTCCCCAAGCAAAGATTATTTGCACAGCTACAAAGTCATCATCCATCCTGTTTTCTCACCACTACCCACCTCATCCGTATGGAAGCCAGCTGGATCAGACAATGCTTGTGAAGCCAAGCTCCTAATCCCATCAGTGGAAGGTGATAGCAATCTGAAAGCAGCAAGGCAGGACACTTTCTAAATACTACCACCCACAGGAAAAACTGTACTCAGCTGCTCACAGACTTTGCAAGCCTATTTCTTCTCCTGGCTCAGACAAGGAGCAAGGAAAACAAGGATAGCATCAGACCCAGCTGTTTAGTTGCTAGCTCTCTCAGAAGCAGACCCTGTCTTTACTCCCAGCTCTGCAGAGCACACCTTAAATGTTAGTCCTTTAGTGATGCATTTGCTCAGTCTCATGCACTGGGTACATTGGCTCACATGAGTGGTTCCCATTCATACTTGTCTGAAGCCAGGATTAAACTTCATGTTCAAGACAAAGACACAGGCTGGCATGACAGCAGAAGTGAGCTTAGTAGATCACAGTCTCAAAAAGGGCTACAGCTCTTTTGCACCAGATGCCACCTACTGAGTTCCCATGTTCAACAAAGTCCTATGATGCACCTGATCAACACGAGCCTCTCTTCTTCCTGCACAAGCCACTACACTGGGAACCTTCCCCCATCACAAGCGTGATGGTGGCACATGTGTGAAGAGCAAAGCAGGAGGTGGCGCACTGGCTGATACCTGCTTCCTTCTTCCTCAGACTGTAAACATGAATGATCCCCTGCAGCTGGGGACAATTTTAGTCACCATCTTAAGAAATAGCAGCCTTATGCACTTCCCTCAGAACTGGTGTTTGCTCTGATGCAGCCACATACAGCTGGGGGAAGAAAACATTTTTCTCCTCCACAGTGGAGCCAGACTGGAGGCAGGCACCATCTTATCCAAAACAATGAATAAAGTGATCCTGCCATTGTCTGAGCTTTCACATGCTTCCTTCTCATCAGACAGGTTTCTCCTTAACACATGAGAAGGGGTGGAGTCCTTCTCAGACTTGCAAATATTATCAGAGGTACATTAACCATTGATTGCTAAATTGCGTTTCTAGGCAGGGATAATGCAAGCATGGGTCGCAGTTGCATGCAAACCCTCCAGCTCCTCCTCTCGAGAGTTCAGTCATAATCTCATAGAGGTTGATCAAGGCTGACACGCTTTACGCTTTAAAATAATCAGCTCCGTGGCATTTGTAAATGACTAGCATAAGAACCAGGATCTATCAGACAAACCCAGAATTCCACCCCTGCGAAACTCAGGCCTTCATTATTATTAAGAATTCTGTAGAATCAGTTATACAATTCCAATCACCTCTGTCAGAAAATATTGAATTAATCAGTTTCTTTGAGAAATAAAGGAAACAGCCATTTACCTGTCACATAAGAATGTCATGAAGAAATAGTAGGTAACATCTGTCTCTCAAGTCATAAGCCATTGCACAAGTACCAAGGAGTATTAGCATTTACTTCCTCCCTCCAAAAAAAAGAAGACACATCATAGAATCTGTCTTCTACAAATACAGTTGTGGCAATTCTCATGCATATCATAACATGACCTGTTAGAATCTTTTAAGAAACATGTTTCATCAGGGGAGCAATGAACAAATACTTTTTAATGGAAAAAACAACAACTAAACCACAACACCAAACCCACTATAAACTATCTCAATATTAATAATGAGCAATGCTGGGTCAGTCCTATTCCCAGCTACTGGTAAGCAAATGACAAAGCTTCCATTGACTTCAGTGGGAGAGCGATAGGACCTTGAGGCAATATATTTTAAGTTACTGATATTCACAGGAATTTCCCTGTGAGCACAAATGTCATACAGTAACCACTGGGCAAGAATCAAATAGTGACATTATTGGTAGTGCGGAATAATGGTTCATGATCTTTGCAATGTGCCCTATAGTGCAAATGTCACTACATTTATGAAGATATTTCTTTTCCTTTGAGTTTGAGGATATGGATCACAGCAGGATATATTTTTATCTTTACAGTGACCTTTGCAAAGCTTGCACAGCTAGATTATGTTGTGGTAATGGGACAACCCAAAGGTCAGGAAACATTATTCTGCCCTAGTAACTATTAGAAATGTGATGGGAGTTAGAAGAGGTATCTGCCCCAGGGCCAGTTTTTCTACTCTTCCACCTCTGGAGACCTGGGTTCAATATTGGCCACGCCAGTTATACGCTGGAGGCTGTTAAGAGTCCTGTTAACATTTCATCAGTTAACTGAAGGCTATGCTTCCTGACTTCATGAAGTTCAGTCTCTCTTTAGATATTACTGAATCATCCAGACAGTAAACTTAGTAGTAATGTTTAGACTGGGGGGAGTGAGAACTCATTTCCAAATGCAAAGGAAAATGCTGCCTGCCATCCCCTTAAGAACAGACAATGTGAAACTACAAAACCAGCTTGAAGGTGAGGAAGAGGCACTATCCTGGATAACACTTGAATACAAGCTCATAATGCAGCCATGCACAGCTTTTTGGCAGTAGACTATACTTGTGATATCGTACAGTGATTGTCAGAACAATAGATTGGAATGATGAGTCCAGTACTACTGTCTTAGTCCATACTTTTTAAAATTGCACAAATCTAAAGCATAGTGCATGAAAAGCAATGCAATTTTTTAAAGAGCATCAATGTGCATTTAAATAGCAGACAGTAAAGTGAACATCAACACTGTTAATGGATATAAATGTCTGCAAAGCATGCGTGTTTTCATCACAATGTCATTTAGGGGCACAGGATGAAAGGCAGCTGAAAAAAAAAAAAAAAAGTAAAATCCAAGGCTCAAAACCATATGGAAAACAAAATAAGCAGTGATGGGACACTAAGGAAACAGAAGCAAAAGCTGGTGCATCCATTGGTGAGTTCAAACTTCTGTTGATTCACACAGAAGCAACACAAGGTGAACTAGATGCAGCAGAAAGAACAGGATTCCTGGGCATGACACATGAATTAGAAAAGCATTTGCCTCTCTTGCTTCAGAACGTCCTGTTCTGGCACTGCCACAACATGTCACTTTGAAACCAAAATGGCATTGAGAAGAATTACGCAAACATGGGCATGTGGTTAACCCTGCTGGGGCTTGTTACTATGATGTAACCACCTGATTTTTTTCCTCAGGGTTTTGCGTGCCAGGATTATAAATTTTTTACCATTTTTAGCCTCCAGGCCTTAATTATATTTGCATTTTGCTGGTACAACAGTATTTCATGCTACCCAGTTTTAAAAGAACGCTACCTTTTCATGTCTCTGCAACAGCCAGTGCATCACTTGAATATCTTCACATGAAGCCAATGCTGAAAACATCTTAGATATTCCAATGTGATAGAAACAGGAAAGAAATGCACTGGGAGAAATGAACCAATGGCAATTTCATAACAACTGTAGAAGACAAGAGGAATGTGTTTGGGGGTTAGATATTTAGGGAGCTTCAAGGTTACCAATAGAATTTCATCCAGGTTTTTTTATTTTGTTAAAAAAAAAAAGAAAAGAAAAAAATCCAAACAAAACCAAACCAAACAAAACGAGTAATGTAATTTCCAAGGAAAATTACTACAGAAGAAGACTGGTTTTTCTGACCAGGATTGAACACGACTGATGAACTTCACATCGGATTCTCGCAAAAGGAGCAAATAGGTTTTGTGACACAAAACTGCCCTCTGCTGGAAGTCCTAGAAATGGTAAATAAAAGAAAGAATCCCAGTGTAATTTGAAAGGGATACCTTTGGTATATTTTGTACACAAACAGTGCTTCATTGCATTACATGTTCTCTTTCTTTGAATGCCCATGAGCTTATTTTTCAAACTCCAAATAGAGCTACAGAACAACGTCCAAATACTTCATCTACCAATGGAACGTTATTGATCCTGCATAGACTCAAGTCTATGCAAGAAGGTAAATGCTGGTGCAGTCAAAAGACTGTAGGAAGCACTGACCTGATAAAATCGTCTGTATCTTCCTTTCCTCATGAAATTCCCCACTAGCTGCACATGTGCACCACACCTCTGGGAATATTCATCTTCCTTTAATATTTTCATCTTCCATAAACTGTGAAAGTCACATCTACCATTGCTGCCTTCTTCTTCCACTTCTGCTTATTCTCAATTACTTTTTGCCTTTAAAACAAAACCTATTTGAACAGCTCCAGCATTCCTCCTGTATTCACATACACCAAGATCAACATATGTTAGATAGGCTCTTGTTAAACCTTGTTTAATCTTATTAAAACTCAGTCCCCTTGCAAATAAAGGACCACCTAGTTCAAACACAAGAGAGTGACCAGTGTTTGCTCCCTGACCTACTGAAATCAAGCAAAGCTGCAGATGTTGAGTATTTTGTAAAGAAGTCTGTAGGTACCATTCATTTATTGCAAAAGAAAAGCTCTACTTCTTCCAGAAGCCACCCACTCTCAGTTTAGAGCTAACTGGTGGCTCATTCTTAAATCCTCTGGATACTACCCTTGAGTAATCTGATCATGTTGTTAATAGAAATCAACAGCATGAGCTTGAAAAATGTTTGCACCAAGCTACGAACTCCAGGCCCACTTACGTTATAGCTTTTGCTTTCTTCATGGACTTCATGCTAGTAAATAGTTGTAGCCAGGTGCAGAAACAAGGTTCATTGAAAGATTGTAGACACAATCACTGCACATGTCCCAGAACCTTCAAAACTGTGTTCAACCATGTTTGCAGACAACTTCCATGTAAATGTGACCCCCCAACATGGTACTCCAGTGGGGTAGGTGGGACTTGAAACATCAATTGATCTAAGGCAATCAAACATGCTTTTAGCATGCTTCACAGGGTGCGTATATTCACTCTGCATCTTTCTGGGAACTGATTGTTAGTTTCCCTCTCTGAGCAGTACCTGCATCTGTGCCATTACTCAATCATGCTTTTATATCAACTGGAATGAGCCTTCTTTGTAGGCAAAGGTGTCCACTGACTCCCTGCTAGGGCTCCTCTGGAGCTGACTGCTCTACGAGCCGCATTCTCACAGAGCTGCAAGGCGCTCAGGGTGATAGCTTAGCCCAAGGCATCCCTGGCATCTAGGTAAAAGTATGGAGCTGTTGCCTTGCTGGGAGCAACAGATTCTCTGTGTTTTCCTTCTGTGTGGGGCAGGAGCTCCATGATCCTGCTGAGCTCATTCCCATTCCAACTGGAGTCAGCGTCCATCATGAGAAGCAAAATGGACAACTTGGCTGATGATTTTGCTTCTGTGAAGAGCAAAAGCTTCCAGCTGCTGCACTTTATTGTGCTCTGATTTCACCAGCAGCTAAGAATCCTTGTGTCTATGTAGGCCCTGATGAACCTATACTTTATATGCTTTCATCAGTTTTATATATAGGTTAATTTTATATATATAGGTTCAACAATTTTATATTAAAATCTGAAAACTTCTCAGACATATAAAAGCTCACCTGCTGAGTGGCAAATACCTCAGAAATGACTAAATGTCTGAAAAAGACTTAAGTAAATTTACAACCATATGCCTGGAAGAAAGGGCTGCAGCAAGAAATATGTGGAAGTGCCTCATTCATCTCCAAAAAGGAGAAAGTATATATTGCAGAGTTAAGCCTCCTGGAGATGCACTCTGTGGGAAGATGTTGCAGTCTAAGCACTATCTCAGGAGTGTCAGAGCTAAGTCATACCTTACACATTTGTACTGCTCAAATAAGTAGGCCTGGTCTTCAGGACAACGCTCAGCAGGCAGAGGTTTGGCCAGTATCTAGTGTTTCTAAAAGCAGTATATTTCAGATGGAAGAAATATAATCCAGTAAATATGGAACTTAATAAATACATTTTTACATTTTCATGTTGCTGAGCAGCGCTGGTGTTTAATTAATATGATCCTTGGATTAAAAATAAAAGGCTAACTTAAGACAAACTTGTGATATTTAAAGTGATTGTTAATTGTGTAAATGTCTTGCATTTGGCAGTAAACAAAGCCTATCCTTATTTAACCAAAGTATATCAGTGAATGAACTAGTTTTACGGCGCGCTGACTTCCTCTCTTCCACACACCTCAAACCTGTAAGAATTGTCTACTTCAGTATGGGAGAAGATACAGTGTTTCCACAACTCCAGCTGAATCTCACTTTGCCCTAGCTTGAGGGCTGGTGATGGTATGTGCAGGTGCAAGGCTAGTGCCTGGTAATAAGAACCAGTAAGAAGCAGTAATGACAGACTGGAGAATGTGATGAGACATGCCACTAGGACTGGAAGACAGGTGCAGGATGACAGCTTTTCAATAGCTAAATTCTGCTCCCACTTACTTTCATACGGGTCCTCTGGCACACTGCACCTCTTTTCCAATCAGGACACCATTCTTTCCCTCCTTCCCCGTTTCTCTGTTCTTTTCTGTTCAGCTCAGTTCAGTTTGTATTTCATCTTTCCAGCTCTCCCCTCATTTTTATTTCTCTCTCCAGCCTCTCCTCTGTGAATTCTCAAGCAAATCAAGTTAGGGTGGAATTCTCAGTTTATTACAGCAAAAGCAAATGTTTAGAGTAGAATGATTAAAATGAGACCAAAATGGGTTTCTGAATCTACATGTTGATCAAAGAACAGCACAGAAACAAACAAAACAAAACTAAGTCACAACAAACCCCACCCAAAACCCAAAAAACAACACAAGACCCCCGCACATCTCCTTCTTCACTGACTGCAGAGATGCCGTGTGTTCCTTCTACCCTTTGACTTCAACTGAAGTCAAAGTACCTAACACTTGGAAGAAGCTGTGCAAAATCCTTCTTTTCCTTAAATTTATACAGTTCAATGGCCCGTATTGAGAAACTAGGTTTGGATTTTTCCTTTTTTAGTGCTATGACATTCCTGCTTACACACTTTAAGTCTTGATAATACAAGGACAATTTTCTTACTTAGCTGTCACTTACACTCCCTACAGATTTGTCATGAATTATATCCTCAAAAGGGTAGCTGTAATTTTAGAATTATCAAAAGGCATTTGATCAAATGAGTGGGACACATCCCCTGAATTTTCTGTGCCATGGTTAGGCTTATTTGCATAGGCAGGTGTTTTTCTTACAGTAATCTTGAAACACTGTGGTCACAGCAGATTTTTGCTTTGCCATTTTCAAATGATAATGTGTCAAAACCCTCCTGGGTCTGTCCTGCTCACTTAGTTCTGATCACTGTGCCCTTTCTTTCCTTGAAGTTTTCTTCTTTCCAATCAAGACATATTAATTCAATCTCTAATTTCAGAGGCAGATGAAGTGCAGATGACAAGTTTGGGTGAGGAGAGGAGGAAACTTCTGTCTTTATTCATTTTGCAGGAATAATCAGGTTTGGTTACTTAGTTTAAGCTTCACAGCACAGCAAAGGCTACCTCTGAGTGTGGAGACAGCACCTAGCAGAAGCAGGAGTTCCTCTCCATGACAGGTTCTGTAGGCATCACCATAACAGAAGCAGTAAGATTTCATTTCCCAGCTAATGCCAAAATATGAGCAGAATACAGAGCACGTTTTACACAGTAAAAGCCCAAAGGCTGTCCTTATATTTGCATTATATCACAGAACCAAGCAACTGCTAGTGGGTAAGACACAGCTGCAAAAGACCATAGCAGGAAGAGGATTTTGTCTGCCTTCACTTTCCTTCCTTGTCCGGCAGTCAGGAGTTTTGGAGAGACCTTTAGCATCAGCCGATGCTCACCAGCGCTCACTCGCACAAGAGGGCACTGTAGCCACACACATCCCGATAGAGTGCCTCAGCCCAGCAACCTCTCCATCTGCACAAACGGCCTTTTAACAACTCTCCGAGTTAAGAGTCCTTGTTTTCTTAAGCAGGCCGGCAGCAAACACCGCAGTATGTGCTGGCTTGTTGCACTGATACACCTTACAGAGACAATTGCTCTCCAATATACCTTGCAGAGTTTATCCCAGTTCCTAACTTGAACAAGATTTTATAGGTATGGTTACCTGCATGCCCAGGAAAACTACCATAAACTTCTAAAAAACCAAAATCCCAGTTCATGCTGTCGAAAGTAAAAACCCGTGCTTGTAAAAATATAAATATTTAGATTATTCTGGCAAACAAACCTCCTGGATATTCACAGGATAACTGGAAAGGAGGTAATGGCAGTTGGAGATGGAGGGTATTACTAAAACCTTCTTAATGTGTCTGTCCACTTGTAAATCTTCAAGTATGTTTATGCTTCCAAACAAATGTCCTGTTTTCAGGATCAGAGCTTTCACAATTTCCACTAATTCAGTTATGAGTAATAAGAACAATATAGCCAAAAATATCAGGCTACCCCAACACAAGATACCTGGCAGTTACCTAACTTTAGGCTTCCCACTTAATATTTTCAATTACATTTATAATTATGAATAACAAATAGCAAAAAGTTGAAATATATGTGTCCTAGCTTAGTACCCCAAAGTACTCAAAGTACGAAGCACTAGAAACAAAGTTAGAGAAGTCTGATGTGTGCAATTATATTTATGTTCTGATTCAAGTACTAGGTGGACATGAAGGCTATTTAGCAAAAAGAAATTTATTTCTTCATCATTTGAAGATGAAAGTCAAATTTAAGATCAGTCTCAGATGGGGCTATTCCTGGTACACCTAATGATAAGAGCATAAGAAAATCCTACTTGTACTTTTGGAGTGCTTTTAATTTGGCACTGATGATTAATAGAAGAGATGTAAAAATGATAAATCTCAACAACATAGGTGGAGATTTTCAGTGGGGAAATCTGCAACCAAACCATTCCAACTTCAAACTACAGAATTTAAGGGGTTCCTACGCAGAATGAGTTTCACTTAAAAGATTAAACAACATAAAGGAAGTGTTTAACATGACAGTCCAGAAGTAGCTCAGGAAATCCTTAAAGCTGATTGCTAGAAGCTCTCAATCCGTAACACATTCTTATACTCTGCTATTTCCTGCTCTAGAGACAACACACTGGACAGATGGATTTTTGCCATATAAACACTGTGTTCCTATGATTCACCTTGACACACAGGAACTATACAGTATTGATCCTGAGAGATGATCCAACAAACCAGTCTAGGCCTCCAGCCTACCTCGCAACCACCTTCATCTAAATGCTATCACATCTGAAGCACAAAGTTCCAAGTACTTTCCTGCTTTTAACATCTTTTCTTTCTGACGCACTTTTTCCAACCCCTATACTAATAAAAAACCCCAAAACCCAAACCACAAACCCAACAGCCTGGCTTAAGTAAGGCTATTTTATGCAGACTTCTCCTAGAAGACTGAGATGAAAAAGACAGCTAAAAACTTTAAGTAACTGATACTGGTTAAAATTTGACAAATCTCAGAACATCTAATATATTCATATGCTGAACTTGCTTTTCTATAATGGCAAGATTATTAGAAAGCCACCAAGTCTTACTACAAGTCACAGCCTCTCTCTTTCCTGTTCTCTTTACTGCACTTTCTTGGCTTTTTTGTCTTCTGTTGGACTACAACAAGCGCAGTGAGCGTTCCAGCACACTTCACCTAACATCAGGACACATTATACCACCTTGATGCCATGTCAAAATCAAACAATCAAAAAACCCAACCACAAAACTTTTTAAAAATTGGTACAATTTTTTATTTGAAAAAATCCTCTTGATGTTACAGACATTAAGCGCTCGCGTCTCCTCAAGAGGGTCAAAGTAACAATTATTTGCCACAGTATTTTGTAGACCAGTCTCTCTGTTCCCAAAATGTCAGTTAATAGCTTGCTACTATATGATGACAGTGTCACATAAACACCATGAGCTCTCAGAAACAGTTATTTCAATAATAACACAGCAGATGACATGAAATTGGATGAGAATCCTTCAGATTTGCAAAGGCTCAGCTGAAAAAAGTGTCTGATGATTCATCTTTAGATTTCCATGAACTTATCTCCCAATTTCCTATGCCCAGACACAGTCATGAATTCCTCCTGCTTCCACAAAAATCACCTTTTTTGAATGGAAAAGTACATTGCTGAACTCAGTGTTAGCATTAAAGAACAGAAGCCTTCCCTGTCTATGAGCTGCTGCAAATAATACATGTAAAGTTTGAAAAGTTGTTTGTGTATAGCCAGTTCTAACATTTGCTATTTACAGAGCTAAAACAACTATAGTAAATTAATTCTACCAAGATTCTTTGCACTAGCCATAGGAGCACTACAGGTGCATTTGTAAAGCCAAAGGGCATAGCACTAAAATAGAATAATCCCTTGTGACATACAAAAGCAGTGTCTGATTTGCTTCTATCATCCAAAGACATTTGCTTGTAGCCGTGCGCTACCTAAATCTAAGGTGTTAATGTACTAGCCTGACTTCAGAAATCTCAGGAGTTGCTCACCCCAGGCAAAAGAGAGGCATCGTTTTGGGGGGCTGCTATGTAATATAACACATGAAAGCTCTATTTTTTAGATAAATAAGGTAGCATCTTAAATCTAAGGGAGCAGATTCTTCTTCCCCTCTTCAAGGCTAATACTTTTCTTACTAGATTTGTAAGGAAAATAATCATGTTGTTCTTCCCCCAACCATCCCACACACCTAAAACAAAATAAACTGTTAAAACAAAAATCCCAAATCCCCTCAAATTAACAAGTTCTCAAAGCCAGTGCAGCATTGGACCATACCTCTCTCTTCAGATCCATTTTAAAGAACTACAATTCCATTACTAACCTAGGGCCAAATTCAATATATTCTACCCATATTAACTTCAATAGGGATGCATGAATAAATAGTATTCAGTGAGACTCCTTATAGTGGTAGGTGCTATTCAGTGTGCAGACTGCCATATCTGGGCTTTTGTGACAGTGTCTCTTCTATCTGTCTGGAAGGCACCCTGTCTTCAAAAAGTCTCCAATTCCAGCCAGTATCCTACTTCTACAGGAAACATTTTCCTACTTGTATCTCCAGAGCATCTGTATCTTTTTCCTACCCACACCCCTTCAATTGCCTTCACCAGACTGCATCTGAAAGATTGCATGCTAAGTTATTATGCTTCATGCATATAGAATCATAGAATCAGCTAGTTTGAAAAGACCCTTAAGATCATCAAGGCCAACCATTACCCCAGGACTGCCAAGACCACCACTAAACCATATAACTGACAGCCTCATCTACATGGTTTTTGAACACTTCCAGGGATGGTGATATACACCCTTTGCACGTTTAGGAGTATGGTAGGTGGTCCATAACCATTACTGCAACCAATGATGAATGTTTTAAGCATCACATTTGCAATCAGAAGTGCTGGAGTCGTAAGTCCAGAAAACAGGTCTGTAAACCCTTTTGGAGTTCTTGCATTGAAGCTGGAAACTGAGGCTAACGCTTAAAAAAGTCAGACATCTCCCTCAAGTTTGTGACGTGAGACCTTCCCCCCCTCTGGGGAGAGCTTCGTCATAGGGATGTCTTGTTTTAAGTGATATAATAATTCTTACAAGTCAGGAACAGCTACAGCTACACAATTTGTTATCAACATGTCACAGAGTAGAATTTAACATGAAGCAAGCTAGAACCTATTCAGCAGTAGATGAAGTGGCTCTTGATGGGTCTGGAAGCTTTCAGCTGAAACACTGAAGGGAAGTCAAATTCTGAGCAGACATACACAAATGATACATAACAGGGACCAAGGCCCTGCATTATCAAAGAGAATCCATATGCAGCTCCTTCACACTGATGTGACTGTGCTGGGCCTCATGCTGCAGAAATTGAACCTCATTTTGTGGAAAAAACAACAGAAAAGCTCTGATTTGGCATTTAAATGGCTCAAGGGCTTTTCCCTCAGAAGTGCGGACCGCTTGATTTGTGCTTCAGTCAATTCTTTTTTTCAGACCCAGAGTCTGCCTTAGGGATTTAAGTTAAACATTTTCATCAGGAGCTTAGGCAGGGAAGGTACGTGACCAGGACCAGCTCTGAGGGAAGCATGGACCACCTTCAGAGTTCAGCAGCTCAATGATTTTTTCTGATCCACAGAAAATCACAACAGACTTTCAGGATTGCACTAGAAATGAACAGAGCATTGTTTATTTTGGTTGGAAACATTCAAAAGTATCAAAATATTACATAGAAAGCACAGTGGAAAGCAGACACAGGAACCACTGGGTCAGCTCCTACAGATGCACTTCAGTGAAACTTCTGCTATCACAGGCTTTGTTTGATGGGGATCACATCTTCACGCTGCTCTGCAACTGACCTTCCTCAGTCAGCTCAGACCTTTACACTGTACCTTCCTACCCCTTTTCTGCTCCCAGTACTTAATAATGCATTTGCCATCCAAAACTTGTCCAGGCTTCCAAGTTTTCTCTTGTATAACTACCAGAGTCAGGTCTTCCTTTTTCTGATAGATGTGTCCCATCAAATTCAAACCTATCAATTCAGCCTGAATCCTTGTGCAGGCTGATGCTGAGTAGACACAACTAAGTCCCCACACCAGTCGGCCGTGATTGCAAAAGCATTCTAGGGAATACCAGAACCCTAGGGAATACCAGCACCCCAGGCTAGAGGGCATTCATGCAAGACCCCACTGCCTAGCAATGTGAAGACCAGTTCCATCTGCCACTGCCTCCAGAAAGCAAGCATCATAGCATGTGTACTTGAAGAGGTGTGATGCTCAGGGCTGGCACCTCAGGCAGGTCTCCCTGAAGGCACAAATCTAAATACTCTAATATACGTAAGGGCTGCTAGAACATCCAGCTCCTAAACTACAGCACAACTAGTGCAATGAGATACTGAAGTGCATTTAGGCTCTCACTGAGAGAAGATAAAGGAGACGAGAACAAGGAACATACTGCTGAAAGCACGGTGGGCACTCAGAGGGGGAAAGAGGAATGAGAAGGCAGCAGATTCAACAAGCAGCTCTCTAGACAGCAGAAGAACCTAAAGAAATTAACTGGGGTCTGAAAACAACCATGGAAAAAGAGATTGCTTAGTGTATCTCAAAGGGGTTAAGGAATCACAGTGGGATAGCACACATAGCTGGATTGCCTCAATGGATGGATACAGGCTCTTGAGAAACAACAGACTGGGAAGATGAGGAATATGGATGGTTTCAATCTATGCAAATGACTGGCTGCAACACACACTGCTTTGCTTGGAACAAGTGATGAGGCAGTCAAGACCTTATGGGTAAGCATCAGAGAACAATCCAACATGGGTGACTCTGTGCTAAATGTCTGCTGCTGACCTCCTGATTAAGACAGGGAAATAGAAGAAGCCTTCATTTTAAAGCCAGAGAAAGCTCCATGAGCTGGAGCTCCAGCTCTAGTCCCCACTGGTATTCACTGGGGACAAGAACCACCTTGATATGTGCAGAGAGGGCACAGACAATCCAGATTTCTGGTCCTTCTTGATGGTAATTTCTTGATACAGATGACTGAAAAGTCTTCCAGGCTTCTTACAAAGAATAAATATAGGATGTGAAGAGCAGCCATAAGACTGTGAAGATTAAAATTCTGGTAGAAATGAGAAAGACAAATAGTGTAATTACAAGCTGGTACTTCAGAAGAGCAGAATTCAACTGGTTCAGGGATATTCTTGGTCATGGAAGACTGCTGTGGAAGGGAAAGGGAAAGCCTGTGAGAACCGGCTGATCTTCAAGGACAACCTCTTTAAAGCACAAGACAGCCCATTCCTGCCTGCAGGAAGTCGAGGAAGTGTGGTGGAAGGCCAGCATGGATGAACAGTAAGCTCCTTACTCCTAAATTCGAATACAGAAAGGAAGTATATCAAAGATATAATCAGGATGGGGCTTAGTCTCTTAGTCTCAGCTCCTGTTGTCAGATAGATGAGATGCTTTGAAGCTTTGCTCATTTCTGCAAGCACTACAATGAAGAGAGTGAGCTTCCTTGCCTTTTCTCCAAAAAGAACTCCTGTCCTAGCTCTGATGAACTTAAACAAGGTATAAGTTTGCCTCTAGCTAGTGATTGTTTATAACTGTTTGTCTTACTGAAGTTCTCATTGGAAACTTCTGTGTTTAGCCTGGTTTAGCTGAGTTTCTGGCCCTGATTCCAGTGCTGAGTTTGGTAACAGGTTATAAACTCTTAGGAGCAACATTTTTCTTGACTACTGTCTGTCCTGATCCATACAGATCTTCAGAGCATGCATCAGAAATGTAACACAGATGTAACTTTCACCTATGTCTGTGGAATACTTCTGTATCTACTGATACTCCTATAGTAACGGGTCACTGTAAACCTATCCAGACACAGCCACAGCCGTGTGTCACTTCCTGAACCCAAGGATCATCTTTTCAGAATGAGAGGAATATTTTTGCAAGCCACCTAAACTGGCTACAACCAGTCAGCCCATAATAGTCACCACCTAGTTTCTCAAATTACTCTTCATAGCACAACCTGTCACTCACACACTGAATTGTAGCCTTCTCCAAATGTAGCTTCCTCCCATTGATAAAAGAGAGGTTTTCTCACAAGTTATATTTTAATTGAATGAATGTTTACTTCTTATTTGGAGGAGAAAGCAGAGGCATCAAAGGTCTTTACTTAATGTATCTTACTGTCAGTGAAACATACCCAACTCCACACCTCTCTGAGCAAATGACACAATTGCAACCCTTTCCTGTGGATTCCTTGAGCAAGCTTACTTTGCTGAAAAGGAATAGTCTTCCAGAACCTGAGCCAGAAAGTGTTAATGCACATCATCTCCTTGTTCCCAAATTAGCCCCAGCAAACCTACCCCAAGAGGCATGTTATTCATTGCAGGATTAAATTTGGGTTATCATGACTATATGGCAAGATGACCAGCTTGCACAAGAAAGGTTACACACCCCCAGTGTTATCTGCATTACTGTGTTCTCAGTCACCTCTTCCTACCCAATCACCCCACATTTCCTAAAGCCATGACACAGTGAGTGACTTTACGACTCTTTCCTTGGCCTTTCTGGACCTCATAAAGAAACAAAAAGGCACTGATGAAGCATTTATCCCAACAAGCCTGGGGAAACACCGTTTAATCTGAAGGAGACAGTTTTATCTCTTTGATAAACCTACAATTTCACAATTCACGATGTCACAAATTAAGTCATCATAAGGTTACACCAAAAGCCAAATCCTACCCTCTCTTCCTACAGTCCCTGAGGGGTTGCTTGCAGCTCCCTTCTCCACCAGTCCTGGGCAGGTAATCCTGTCCTCTCCTCTGCACTGTGTCTCCGACTCCTATTGCGTGTTAGTTGAGCCGAATCAACCAGTGGACCCAGCAGAATGCAACTATCCTTTTCTCCTGGATGTGTTTTCTGCCAAGTCTGTGAAACGAACCATCTCACACAGAGGTTTGATGATCCCCACAGATGGTACAAAGTAAGAATTGAACCCACAAGTCAAGCATAAAAAGGAAAGACTAAGGCGGGATAGATAAGAACCTTTCTCTTTTCTCAGCAGTAGTGGACCCTTAAATCAGCTCAACCCCCTCTTCCGTAGCTTCACCTTTCCTCTTCAATAAAGATATACCAGAAGACTTGAGATGCTTTGGCTTGGCTACTAACCTCTGCAGCTGTTATAATACAGGAGATTGAAAACGTTAGCTGTTTTCAGCTAAAGACAAAAGAATCAGTTAATCCACTTAAACCTCCATCAGGATTTTTTTTAGGCGTGGTTATGGCAAATCTTTAAGTCTTTCTATAGAGTGTTTTGCCTCTGCTTCGGTGACCTTTAAACGTTATGGGCGGCCATTAGCACTTCTCAGCATAACAATATTAGTACCAGCGTGGGGAATTATGCAGATTAAATCTGATTGAAGTGAACAGGGCGGAGGAACATAATTTGCCTTGTTTGCTGTTGTGACTCCCTGTTTGAAGAACACCCAGTGAACAGGAAAAGGGATCCGTGTTTTCTTTTCAATCTCCAGTCCCTGGGTAGGTTGAGGAAACACCGAAAGGGCATTGCCTCTCATCTTGTGTTCTCCATGGGTCCCTACAGAGACCCAGTACAACTCAGAGTAGGGGGAGACATGGGCAGCTACCTTAGCTACCTTAGTTATCGAAAACACCCACAGAAATCAGTCATCACCTCACAGTTTAGAGCAATCCCATCAGTGTTTGTGCTGTTTGGTTTTTTTAACTCTCCCATGAAATACCCCAATAATTTTTGTTTGTTTCTTTGCTATGTATTGTACTAAAGTCAAACACATCCCTTGTTCCTTTAAATGACTCTAAATGTGCATCCCTTCTGCAGTTGCTGATCAAAGCAATTGCTTTGGTACTGCTAGTATTTCAAGCTATTTCCAGGGGAACTGCATCTCCCTAAGGAGTCTCATGTAATGGGAATGTCAGAAATAAGAACTGAACTTACATCACAACCACAATTTTTGGGAGCAGAAATCACATTCAGTCTATTACATGTGTTCTGTTATACTATGCAATGATTAAGCATTTCGTAGCAGAGCAAAACCAGTGATCTTGTGTTTTCCAATACCTATGGGAATGGCTTTCTATTCCCATGGTTGAAATCAGGAAAGCACTAGACCTAACCATAGGCAGGGAACTACAAAATAAGCTATGGAGCAAGAGTATGCCCATGGACAGCTGTGGTGGGGTATGAGAAGTGCTATAAATCTACACTTTACTGTACTTCCACAGCTACCTAAATACCGTGGTCGTATCACTGTGGCCTCTCTACCAGATCAGAAAGTCCCTCACCAGAGTGTTTATACCAAACTCCTTAAATGCTCTGGAAGACCGATACCTTAACTGGTCACAGCTTTGGGTACCAACTTCACCATCCATGTATTAGCTGTCATGTACAGTTATTCAGGAGGGACAGAGGACCTATATCACCAGTACTGCTGCTTAAACTGGTGAAAGAAATCACCATCACTCCTGGCAAGAATACGTAAGTCTTTCATTCCTACAGTCTGCTCTGTTCTTTCAGCTCAGTGCCAGTGCAAGCATTTCTGCTGCTGCAGAGTGAACTGAATTAGAGAGTTAATCTGACTGAAAAATAATCTGATCCTCCACTTCCCAGCCACTACCCTTACTCATTGGCCCATCTTGACAGCAGGCATTTCCAGAGGTTTATTATGCACATATAATTTAAGCAGATCGGGTAGAGAAGTATATCATGTTTGAAACAGAGCTTTACAATGCAGATTTGCCTGCTATTCACATCATTGCTGGCACAAACTTCATGAACTCTCTCTGTGACTAAAATCAAAACCATCAAATGTCACAGATTTTGTCTTTTTTTTCTGTCTGGATCAAAGACATTTCCACCCAAACTGAAGAAATTAATCTAATCTTCCCTCTCAAATGATCCTGCAAAACAGTTGCAATGCAAAGGCAGCAGAGCAGGATCCTGCCTTTGCTGAAAGAAGTAACAAAAAGCTGGATTAACAATAATCTTGAGACATAAACCACAAAACTATCGGAAAATAAGCTACTTGATGCATCAGTGGAGACTAGGCTACACAGGTGAGGCTTTGTCTGTCATATATTAAGAAAGAGGATAAAATTTATCTGCAATTGTGAATGGCTCCTGAAAAAGTCTTTGTGTCAACATGTCCTCTGAAACATCAGTTTAAGAGCTCTCCTTGCCCAAATTATACCTTCATTAGGGCAGGAATATCATGTTCTTATGTGCTTACTTGGCATAGGAAATAAGGAGAGGAAAGTAGTAATGTTGTTGCTATTGAAAATTTATCACAAAGAACAAGCAAGGGCTAATACATTACAAACCAGCTAGTTCCCAAAGAAAGATCATTTTCTTCCTCCAAGGAAATTTGCAGCTATGCCAAGCAATTTATGAAGACTGTCTTGCTTTATGGACAAATAAGATTATAACTGTTGCATGAAGTTTAACAATTAGCACCCTGTCTACACTACGAAAACCTAACCATGCTGTAAGCATACCAGGGTTCATTAACAGAACTACAACAACAGAAGAACCTTAACATGAATTTTCATCCCCAAAACAGCTAAAATGATACTACCATTACAGCCACAGCCACTTTTGTAGTGCCTACTTCAACCATAAGAATCATTCTGTAAGCCATAAAACTGCAGAGCTCATACTTCAGTGGAAGAAAATATGGACTTATATGTAGCTCCTGTACAGATCCCACTCCATGCATCCTTTCCTCATTTACAGACATCATGCCGCACTAAAAGAGAACTGAACATCGTCTTTGGGACCTTTCTTTCAATGGAAAACACTCCAGGCAGAAGGAACTAACCTTGCTCTTTGCCTGAGCTTCCTGATAAATGGCTGGTTACTTTGAAAAAGCTCTAAAAACATCAGCTATTGTGTCTTACACACTGAAAGGAAGCCTGACTTTAAACAGTAGCAGGATGAAAAAGGCTGCTTTTAAGCTTTAAACATCATTATGTTAATTCAAGTATTCATAGCTAGAATTCAGTTTAGTGTTGTAAAGCCAAAAAGGTGGCATATTAGGAAAATGCACCTATTTGATGCCTTCCCCAAAAGCAAGAAGTGTTGAAAAGCAGTCAGCCTGACTTTAGTACTGTTACATGAACCACAATGAGTGCCTTGTCCTGTCTGTCTTCTCAGACTATCTTTTGAGGGACAATGGTCAAAAAAGGTTAGTCCCATTGTAGCAGCAGCTAGGGGAGTGTGGTGGTGAAAAAGAAGTCCTTTGCTAATAAATATTCTCAGCAAGAAATCAGTTCCCTGTTGCAGACGTAAACTGAATGACACACAACAGACAGAAGACTAAATTTTGCTCACAAGCCTGGAACTGAGCTGGTTAAAGTCTCCTGCACCTGATCAATACCACTCACAGGTGGAAACCCTCTGCAGGCAAGTAATTACCCCTGTGAGTAAAGTTAGGCCTCTCTTTTATATTATCTGCAAGGTCAGGATGCAGATTTACCTCCTTCCCACCCAGTACTCCCTGTGTTAATGTTGTTCTTCAAGCAGGCAAACCACCCAGCACTCCATCTCTCCTTTATTTCTTCTTCCACTCCTGCCTTTTATGTGACTTCCAAATGAAAATGGAGAAGAGGATGGCAGGTTAGAGGAAAGCCTGCAGAGGATTCCTCCTCCCCAGATTAGGATTTAATTGTATTCCTAGTGAGTCCCTTCTGGTTGCGTTTGGTCTTTCAGATGAATGTTTCATCAATATGATTAGGATCACATCCCTCAGTCTCGTCTATTTACACAATCGGTTGTGACAGCTCGGAGTATAGTACTCCCTAAAGGAAATATAAGATGCCACCTTATCATTTTATTCAAATCATATTTTGTACTCTGCACTTTCAGCCTAATGTCATTCTCCTTTAGATTACATATTTGCGATATCCAGCAAGCATTAAAACCCTTCTAATAAGGAGTAGATTAATATTTATATTAGCTATACTCAGATTATTATGAACAGGGCTATGGAGATTTTTAGAAGGGGAGGAGTGGGCTGTGGATGCCTCAAGAGGATGGGGAATTGGGCTTGTATGTACAAAAAAGTGGGTGAATAATAATAATAATAGTAATAATAATAGTAATAACAACAATAATGCACCGGTGGCAGCAAACCCCAATTCTATGGGGTGGATTGGTGTGACTAAAGTGCTAAAGCGCCTCATCAACCTGGTCTCAACCCCCTCACTACATTTTCTTCCCAGAGGCGGTGCCCCACAGCCCCTTAGCCAATAATCCCGGCGGGAAGAGGCATTTCTGAGGTGTAGCGGTACCGCAGTAGCCATCAGGGGCCTGCTCCGCGCTAAAGTGACCCAGAGGGGAGGGTGGTGACTGATGGGGGCTGTAAAAATAACCGTTTACAGGGACTCCCCCTCTCCGTCCGTCCCCCCGTTAACACCGCGCTCCCCTAAATGAGAGGCGGAAAGAAGCGAGCAGGTGGTGAAAAGGTGGCGTTGAGGAAGGTGGTAGCAGAAAATTAGGACCGAAAGTAAAACCCCATCAGCGTTACTCGAAAACACACTCGGAAAATACCTGCTCCTTCCTCCCCGGAGCGCTGAGGCCGCCGCGCCAGGGAAGAAGCCCCTTCTCCTGAGGGGGTTGGGGTGATGCTGTCGGAAGAAGCAGCGTTTCGGGGTCGTTTCGTTTTCCCCCCCAGGTCTGTAGGACCGGTGATACAGTTTGAAGCGAGCAGCAAGGGACGAAGTTTCGTTGGGGGAAAAAGAAACCTATCAGACGGTTGCTCCCTTCGTGCGGCTGCAAAGAGGACAGGCGGGAGAGGTGGTGAGATGCCTGGTCTGCTTTAACGAAAAACAGCCCCAAAACCCCAGTCTTCGGTGAGGAATGATCTCAATCCCACGTCTCCGCTGCCTTTATTGCTCCGCCGGGCGTCCAATTATTAAAACAAAACAAGAACTCTCCACGCAAAGCACCGAACCGCTTCTCGGCTCAATGGGGAAATACTCCCGAGAACTGCTAATTCGCGGAACAGCCTCTGAGTGTTACACCGGTGTCACCCTGTTTCATGGGCCTCGCTGTGGGGGAAAAGAGCAGCGGAGGCCCCGGGGTGAGCAGACCCGGCGGCACCTCTGCCCGCACGTAGAGAAGCCGAAGCCGGGGTCCGGATTTTCCTTAAAGTAGGTTTATGCAGCCTCATCGGGCGGGTTTACAGTTCACCTCTCGCTGCACAGCACCGCAATGGTGTAAATAACGATTTCTATTTGTCTGTGTATGTGTTTTCTCTCTTAGACCCCTTTTTTCCTCCGTCCCCATCCAGCTGTTGTGCAAAGCCTCACACATCTCATGAGAGCTACTGAAAGCGCAGGACGAAGCCTACAGTCGCGTTGCCTCACACTGTTTCCCGGCACTCGCCCGCGGGTGCCTGCGCTGTGGAGGAAGGGGCAGTCACCTCCGGGTCTCCTATCCCTCCAAACCCGCGATAAAAAGCCCGCCGAGGCGAGGCGGGATTCTCCACCCAGAGCCTGCTGTTTGTGTCCGTAAATCGCATTACGAAGAGAAGTGCAGCGTAGTTAACTTTATCTTCCGTTAATGTAAACAAATAAGAAGCATTCAGATCCTTGATCTTTATTTAAATATAGAGTTGTTTATCAGTGTCACCCTACGAAGATTAATTAGATACCTCGATTCACAATTTGGCGTCTGACACCCCATTTTAGGAATGCATTATAATCACAAGGTGTTAATTGGGGCCAGCCAGGCACTTACGTTTCTATTAAACAGTGTGAGGACTTTTCACAAGCATTAAGCTCCTTTTTCAACCGCGCGGTGCAAAAATATACAGCTTTTAATAACACACCGCAGCGGAATTGTGCTCCCAGGCGCTTTGTAATCAGTGTTTTCGGCCGGCATGCCACCGCAGCCCGCGGCTGGAAACGGGGGACACCCGCCTTGCCGGGGGGCTGTAGAGGGAGGGGGTATCCCATTAGAGGAAACAAATATCCCGTCCCTATATTCGCTTAAAAATCACCGCGAATCCCCTTCTGCCCGTCGATCGATGTGGCTCTTGGGCCAGTGGGAAAGCTGCCGGGACACCGGCTTGTGTCGCCTGCAGAGCAGGAGTCTCGTAGCCAGAAACGAAGAAGTAATCGAAATCTCCTCGGAAATCCACCACTCTCCGCCCCGGAGAGGGGGAAGAACCTCCCGGGGCCGCTGCCAGCACCTCCTGATCGCGTTATCTCCTCCCGGGAGGGCCTCGGTCTGAGCCCCTGGTTTATTTTGTTTGCAGCCGGGCATCGCTAACAGTTTAATCCCATTACTGCCTGCATATCCTCAGGAAAGGTCCCGCTGCCGCGGGAGCCCGCATTCAATCGTGCTGCCGGGAGGGGCTTTCTCCCAAGATAAGCGGGCAGGGGCATTTCTGACCCGGTTCCTGGAAACGGCAGAGCCGGCCCCTCTGCAGCCGGGGGAGGCAAGCATTGCTCACAAGGCTCTCCCCAGGGCGAGGGTTGAGCTCACACCTCACCCACAGCCTAGCAGGGCCACGGGGGTGGCAGGGCAAAGAGGCACGGTTGGACTCCAAAAGAACCTGGGAGCTCAAAGCTCAAGGGGAATACACAGGAGAACTAGATCAGATCACAATAAGAGGAACATTGCAAGGGATGGCTAGATTTAGAGACAAATCGGGCATTGTGCTCCCACCTTCCCCCAGCTGGGCACCCAGTAGAAGCAAAGAGGCAGGCAGCCACCCTCACTGCTATCCCTGGCACCAACCACATTTATTAAAAATTACTACTATATATGTAGAAAAGGAAAACACAAGGATGCTTTGTTGAGGGAAGTTTGTGTGCCAGTGCTCTAGAGCTGATCAGTTTAAACCAGCTGAAACTATAGGCAAGAAGAGTAGGTTAAATTACATCACTTCCAGTTTTGTACAAGGCAGCTGAGTCACTTTACAGACACATAAATAGAAATCTCCATGTTCTTTGCAACACTTCATAGCTAGGTTTGATTAACCAAAAAATGCATTTTGAACTTCAAAGCACCACTGGAGGCCCTTCTGACTAAACAGCTATAGATCAACTATTTATACATTATTCCACAATATTCTACAGTGTACCTAGACGAAACAACTGTACACTATTTTTGGCCACCTCAATAAAGGTTAGGCTTTGGGGATGGAGGTTTTTTTCTTAATGCAAGTTCTAAACTAAGGAAAAAGTCAGATTCTTTCATTGCAACCCCATCATTAGCAACAAAACCTTGAAGTTAAAAACCTGCCTAGTAAACAAGCCTTATTTTGGTCACCTTCTGCCAAAGCAAGCCTTTGCTGAGCTAAGTTCCAGCTCAGCTAACTGTGCTACAGACAGGGATTGAAAAAGCCAGCTCAGTCTAAAGCAGAACACAGCATTTGTGCAGTTCCCTGCACCCAGCCCCCTTTTATGATAGGGGCAGGCAGGGAAGAAAATTAAATGTGGGACACTATCCCCCTATTTCCTCACTCAGGAGTGCATAGATTTGATCGAGCCTCTGAGCTGAGCCAAACAGTACACTTTAGTGTCTCCAATAAATAAACCACATAGTAAAAATCTAGGCTCCTGCTTACAGCTTCTGCATGTGATTCCTTCTAAAACAGGGGAAGAATTCTGCCATAGGTCACTCTTTCCCTACTTTGTTACCTGCAATAAATCAAAAAGCTTTGGCACCTTCTTTAGAATTGCACACAATTCAAGGTGGAAGGCAAGAGTCTTTTCTGCCATTGTAATGCAAAAGAAAAACAAACCCAAGGCCACCCTGAAAAAAAATTTGGCCAATTGGAATAAAAGGATGCTTTAAGAACTGGTATAGAATGCGTAGTAGCCCATGCTTTTTGAAGTGTCTTTGCTATAGTCCTCAGCATTAATGTCCTCGCATTTCATAGTCGGGGAATTTTCATTGCTGGAAGTGCTAGGGGAGAGTCGTCTTCTCTTACAAGCACCAGTGTAGACTCCAGAATCATTTGAATCTAGAGACTTTATGGAAGGTGGAGTCTCTATCCAAGATGAACCAAGTTCTTCTTTTACCTTCTCCTTGGAAAGCTGGTCTTCAGAGAAGCCTGGAGGACTTGTTCTGGAGGTCCAGGTCAATCCTGTTGTCATTTTTCGCTGGTAAGATCCCCTGCTCCCCCAGCCTGCCATGGATGGAAATGTTGGGTCAGGGTAGTATCCCAAAGCATGGGATGTCTGAAGGGGAAGGGACTTAATGCTGTAAGGGAGCAAGGTGCTAGAAGAATACTCTGTCTCATAGGAGTTCATGTCCAACTTGTTGGCACTGGGCTGCTGTACGGGCGTAACAAACCACCGCTGAGGGCTGGCCACCTCTTCATTCTGCTGCGGGGAGAGCAAGCCATTTGCCTGAGGGACCGTTCTCTCACCATTGTAAAACCTGGCTGGGGGCAGGTTGTTGACAAACTGCTCTTGGAAGAATGGTTGCACACTGTACCGTGCACCAGGGACAATCTGGTGGGATCTAGGAGAATCCGTGGGAGATGGAGTTAATCTGTCATTTTCTGAAGCTGTGTACATGCTACAACATAAAAGAGAAACACTGAGCATTGCTCTTTACGATTCCAGTATGACAGCAAAACACAAGCAAAAGCAGGAAGTTAATTCTTTATTACAACTACATTTATCTGGATGGCTGTTCATTTTATGAATAATTTGCTATCCAATTTAGGAGTTGCTTGGTTTTCCTAGACCAATATAAGACTTCTAGTATTACTGCTATAAGCATA
>JANHGB010040865.1:8718-34819 GCA_026283785.1 Coracopsis vasa | reverse complement strand
TGCAGCCAGCTCGTGTCTGGGGATAGACACACGCGCACACACACAAACACACACACACACACACACACACACACACACACGACACACGCGCGCGCACACACGTCTGCAGCAATTCTTGAGATAATGGGCAGCAGTTTCTCACACCAATCCTTGAGGTAATGGAGTCTTATCTCAGCTCTTTCCCAGTCATCCCTCAGGCAATGGATGATGGAGTCCCACTTAAGCTCCTCACACCCTTCTCCCAGGCGTTGGAGTCTTACCTCAACTCCTCCCACTCATCTCTGAGCAGCTTCTCAGACCAGTCTTTGAGACAATAGACAGTGGAGTCTGATTTCACATCAGTCTCACACCTTTGCACCACTTGTTGTGGAGGTTTTTTTCACCTTCTTCCCTTTTCCTTGCTTCTTAAACTTCTTTATCTTGACCCACAAGTTTTCTTGCTTTTGTTTTTCCTGTTCCCAGTCCCACTGTGGGGGGGTAAACCCACCACGAATATGTTTCCATGCAGCTGTGATTCTGAATAATTTACACGTGTTTCTTACCTCTGAAGTGTTTCAGGATGTGGTGTTTCTCTTCCCTCTTTTATTTGGGAACTTTTTCTAGATTCTTTGTTTAAAACAGATTCAGCCATAAAGGCAGTGGAGGGAAATACATTCCTGTTCAACAAAACGACTGGAATATATAGGAGCAAAAAGCTGAAATTTGACAGAAATAATATCCCTGTGCAGTCCAACAGTAGAATCTTTTGGAGTTTTTCAGTAAAAATCAGTGTTGAGTTTTCAGGTGGTTTAGATGCATATGGTTTTGAATTTCTGTATCAACACATATATGTACAGTTTATGTTTTTAATCATGTTTCTCAGTAATAACACTGGATCACACAATTGGGCTCTATCATAGTGAACATGCTACTATTCCCAGGTCCATTTTTCCTAATTTGTAATTCGTATTTCCTGTTACAATGGAAGCAACAGTGCCATAATTAATACTGTTCGTTGCCTCATGTTGTTACATTGGCCTTCTTAATCACTTCAGGTGGTGGGATTTTCAAACCTGGCTTTAATGGATTCTTCTTCCAGTCTTGCAAGAAGCAGTGAGAGTTACATAGCTCCTTGGAGCCGCGTTTTAAGATTTGGTGTGTCTGCTGCGGTCTGGTTAGCCATTGCTGGCTTACAGGTATGGGAAACACATACATACTGAATTGTCATTTCCAGGCTGGTTCTTGGAATATATCACTAGGCCATCCATACTAAGTATCACAGTACTGGATATATTCTTAACTGTTTCGCTTGGTTTAGGCTTTTACCTGCTTTACCATGGTACACCCCTAGAACTCAAAAATGCATCTTGTGAGCTATGAGACGTCATAGTTTGTAGCCAGAATTTTAATCCTCTCAATGATGTGAATTTATGCAATTACTTTGGTATGTTTTAAACAACTTTGGAGCATCCTGTCCATGGCAGGGGCGTTGGAACTAGATGATCTTAAGGTCCTTTCCAGCCCTAACTATTCTATGATTCTGTGATCTCCAAGTTCAAAATGGAAAGCAGGTTATTGCTACAACTTTACTTCTTAGAGGAAAGATGTCAATCCCATTTCATAGACTCTATTTGCAGTAGTGGCCATTATGGAAGTCTGTAATTTGTGGGTGTTAAGATGTGAAGTTAACTGCTTAATAAAGTCAAATCTGATGAACTAACAAAAGAAAATTTGGTGGATTTTTATTTCAGATTATATTTTTTTCTGTGTGTTATGAAAGATTTGTTGAAGATAAGATAAGCCAATTTGTTGATTTGTGTTGCGTGAGCAATGTAAGTATCTCTTTGTCTCATTTGTACAGTGGCATTTTTAATAGAATAATAAAGAAGATAGTTTTAAGAATATTAAATAATATTTATTAATTTAATTAGAAATTGCAAGCTAACAGCCAAAGTAAATGTTTCTTTCAGCTAACTTTATTGGTGCAATCTACAAGAAAATTTCAGTTAAACTTTAAATGGAAGAGGATTCTGGAATTATAGGTATCGGCATGTTCTTCTAGATGTGTGATTTTCAGGTTGTTTATGAAGTTAAGTTGGTTACATATGCACATACAGAATTTAAAAGTAACAAATTGTGACAGAATTTGCTGCCCTTCTGTCCACTGGTTTGCATTTTAGTACTTTTGTCTTATAGCCACAGCTGTCTTGGTATTATTTAATACCAGTTTCTGCTCCTATCTTGTGATGGTCCCTCAGCAGCTGAACCTCATGGTTGTCCCTTTTGAACAGTTACCACGTTTTTCATGCATTTTCACTTGAACACACCTGAACTACTTTCCTTTCTCTGGTTTTAATATGGGTCTTGAAGCTTTACACTGCAGGAATTCCTTTTTAACCAAAGCAGAGCGCAGTCGGAACAGGTTGGATCAGCTCATTTGCACAGAACTTGTTAAAATACAGAGATTAACCCCTTTTATCAGCCTTTCCAGCCTTGGTTATTCCTCTTCTGTGAAACACCCATATAGTGCATGGGTTGTCAAGAGAGTTGATTTGAGGGTTTATGTGATATATATAAACATTCTGTCATACTGAATGAAATTCTATTAAATACAGTCTCCTAGGAGCTCAACTGGAATCATGCATATGTATTATGTATCACAGACATAATTTTTGAATCAAAATAGAAGCTAATAACTTTGCTTTATTTTTTGGGGCTCTGGAATTAGGTAGTGATCCTTGTTGATAAACTAAACTTGAAGCTGGTGTGTGTTTGTAGTTAAACATACATAAAACTAATCAGTAGAAGAGTTACTAAATCTTTTTCTGCCGTATTTATTTTGGTTCCTGCCTACTTGGTATGTGTAGAAGGTCTTGCTGGTCTCCACTGGGTATTCAAGCATTAATAATAAAATTCTAATTTTTAATTAAACTATATTTCTTTTCCCCCATCTCTTTTAGATTTCAGTGTTTCTCTTGTCACACAGCTGCTTTGGTTATTATATCCATGGTCGCTCTGTGCATGGACATGCAGATACCAATATGGAAGAAATGAATAGGAACCTAAAGAGAGAAGCAGTAAGTAAAAGTACTAAAGTTTACACCTGCTCTAGTTATTTACTTTATAAAAATCCCCCACATCTTTGCATTATGGATCTGCACTTGTGCATTGCATTGCACCAATCTGTAATACTTAAAAGATACCACCTATTGATAATGTATATATAAAAGTCACTAGTTCTTTTAACTAGCTCTTTACTGTCTCTTCTTCTGATACATCTTCATATTCCATAGATAGATAATTTTTGTTTATCTAAAAGGCCTTTTCATATATTTAAGAACCTTCTCTTTGATATTGAAGCTTTTCATAAGCTCATGGCTTTCCTAATAAAGAAACATTTACTCTAGCAATAAATTCTTTTTTTCCATCTCTTCTCCTGTGGTGATATTCTTTACCAAAATTAATTTCAGTAAGTATTTTTTCTAGTTTTTCATATGTTGTACCTTTGCTGTGAGGTCAGGCAAATGTGAAATGTCCTATACAAGACTGGAGCAGTTTGCATTAAATATCATGACATCTTGCATCTTTGTAGGGACAAGTAGACAAAGGATATTGCTATTTCAGTGATAAACGGCCAGAAAAAAAAACCCATAACCATGTGAAAATTAAATCTCAAACATTGAAACATATAGGAATCTCTTTATTAATGTAATTTGTATAGGTGTTTTCCTGTATTTTTTTCCTAATTGCTTAGTTTAATATAATTTTTGAAAAGCAGGTTTTTCCCTATGGAGGTACCTAATTTTCTATTTTCTTGGGGGGGGGTAAAATTTATTAAATGTGGCTTGAAAAACATATGGAAAAAGTCAGGATCCAAAGCACAAAAAAAGCAGGATAAGTGTAGAATAAATGATAAATATAAAAGAAAGGGCTTCAGAGTGGATGACAAAAGATGTATTAGAAGGTAATGAACTGAACACAGGTGAAAAGAGGAATATAACTTTGTGACAGCAGGGGTCAGGATTTCTTGTTCTATGAAAATCTGGCTAAAATAGAACCAAGAGTGCAGTCGATTTAAATATTTAGTACTATGTGTACATGAAAGAGAGGAAATGAAAAGCTTTTGATTTTGGGAGGTCTATGAATGACACAAATAATGTTTTAATAATTTACAATTGCTTTAATTGCATAGGAAAATCTGTGTAGTCAGAGAGGTTTGTTACCAAACACAGATGGCCAGACATTTCAGATGTCCATTTCAAGAAAAATGCGACTGCAGTATGACAGGATTCATGAAACCCTGACAAGAGTAAGTGAGATACTTGTATTTTGTTAATGTTATTTAAAATACGTAATTTTTCCACTGAAGTCATGGCCGTGTTATATTTCAGAGACGTGGTCCTGCTAGGCTTTTGGACTCATCTGCAAATACTTTCGAACAAAGCACAAGGGCATACAACACCATGAACAAATTTCTCAGTTCTTTTATTAATCACGTATGTATTTTGACATTACTATATTAAGGAAAAAGACTAAATATTGTAAATCAGACTGTAATTTCTCTTACAGCATATGTGCTTAAAGATTTGTTGTTAAAGACAGCAACAGTGCTTCATTCAAAAAAAATAACTGGAGTACTGTCTGACAGTACAGCCTGTTCTTAAAAATGACAAATCCTTTTTTGTTATGTACTAATTTTTGTCTTTGAATAGACCAGTGCTTTTTTTCATTCACAAAATGAAGCTATACTTCACTTTGTAACAAGTACTTTTTCTTTGAAGTCATAAAACAACAAGTGTTGTTTTTCCTTTTCTTATAGGCTCATAAAGAAATGGATTATATTGTTAAAGACAAGTTGCTGTTTGAACGGATTCTTGGCATGGAGTTCATGGAACCAATAGAGAAAAGTCTTTTTTACAGTGGTAAAATGATTTGTGACTCGGTATTTGTACTG
Organism: Coracopsis vasa; assembly: GCA_026283785.1. NCBI lineage: Eukaryota > Metazoa > Chordata > Aves > Psittaciformes > Psittacidae > Coracopsis > Coracopsis vasa. The sequence continues at coordinate 29,886 of JANHGB010040865.1, read as the reverse complement.
TTATAAGTATATAGGTTTCTGTGTAGAGTTCTTTCCCAGAATTTACAATCTAAACTGGATTTTAGAGAAGGAGGGGTCATTAAATGATCGCTTGTGAGGGAGGGACTGAAGAGAAGTTCTCCAGGTTACAGAAACCCTATTTAAATTCTGTCACTCAACTGCAATTATTTTTCTCTTAGGCAACTGAAAAGACTCTGTAGAGATGGGCACATGTTTATGAAGTGCTCCTTTTGACTTGCTGTCTGGATCCAGTATGCACCTTGGAAATGGCAAGAAGACCCACAAAATATTTTTTAATATATAGTACCAAATTTCTTACGAAACAACTAAAAGTACAGAAAGACAATTTCTCTATAGAGGATATTGATCACAGTGAGGATGTTTTAGTGGCATGCTTGATGTTAATACACCACACATCTTTGCAGACTCCACTAAGTAATTTGGGCTCTTGAATATTTTATTTTGACGCTTTTTAAGTATCACTAATGCTTACAGCAAAAAAATGAGTATTCCAGCAGAAATAGGGGTGACACCAGTTCTGATTCTGGTCCCTGGAGCTATGCAAGGTCAGTCAGACTTGGGTTCTCCAGTGCAACATCCTCAATCCTAGCCCTGTGCTAAACGTAGCCGTAAGGGTTTCCAAGTGACCAGTACATGTGTTAAAAACAGATTTAGTGAAAGTTCTTGACCATGTCACAACCTTCAACCTAGGTTCCTAAGTCAGAACCTCTGGAAGATTGATGCTGTGGAACACCAAGGCTCTAAAAACCTTAACCTATTAATAATTACTGCCAGGTGACCAATACCTGCATCACTGGAATCCTCATCCAGTGTTAGGTCCTCCACTTCCTCAACTTCCTCCAGGTTCTGAAACCCAGAATCCTGGTTTCCTTCTATTAACAGATGTGGTCTGAGGTCCAGTATCCACACTACAGTGAAATATGAGCTATAAACTTAGGCCTGATACCAATCAGCTTCTTCAGTTCCTGGGCTGTACAGAAGGCATCAGACCCTCAGTTCAGACCCTGATTCTACCCCTAACCATAAACATGGCCATCACCTGCATGAAAACTAAACATTAGCTAGCAATCTAAAATGATGCAAGCCCTGATTTTGAGACCATCAAGTACTTGGCTCTCCTGCCTCACTGTTACTTAGAATTTATAAATTCTAAACCTTATCAGAACTGTAATCCAATCCATAGCTATTACCAGGTAACTATTACACATCCTAAATATGTCATTATTCTTACATAACAGCAACTGCAGATTACATCACTGAGCTGTGCAGAGCTTTTCCTGCTTTATGACACTGGGGCTGCAAAAGCTGAAGCCTAATTTGAACCTCAAACCTTGCTGTGTAACCAGTAATGCAGCACATGCTTTCCAACAAGCCATTGTTGTAGTCTGGTATTTTTGGTCAGTTTAGATGTCTGAGCTACACCTAATTCACGAAGAGCTTGGGCTCTCCTCCCCTGTCATGGTGAAGCACTATCTTTAGCAATAAGTGTTCCCAGATAGCCAGTATCTGCCTTATAACTAGGACTTGCTTCAGCCTTAGTCTGTGATTCCACATCTTTCAAAATCATAGAATAGTTTGGGTTGGAAAGGACCTCTAAGGTCATCAAGTCGAGGCCCCTGCAGTGAGCAGGGACATCTTCAACTAGATCAGGTTGCTCAGAGCCCTGGACCTTGAGTGTTTCTAGAGATGGGGCATCTACCACCTCTCTGGGCAAACTGTGCCAGGATTTCATCACCCTCATTGTAAAAAAAAAATTCTTCCTTATATCTGGTCTGAATCTCCCCTTTTTCAGTTTAAAACCCTCTCCCCTTGTCCTATCACTTATAGACCCTCTTAAAAAAGTCTGTACCCACCTTTTGTATAAGCTCCCTTTAGGTACTGGAAGGCTGCTCTAAGGTCTCCCTGGAGCCTTCTCTTCTCCAGGCTAAACAAGCCTAACTCCCTCAGCCTTTCCTCACAGGAGAGGTGCTCCATCCCTCTGATCATTTTTGTGGCCCTCTTCTGGACCTGCTCCAACAGCTCTGTGTCTTCCCTGTGCTGAGGGCCCGCAAGCTGCATGCAGTTACTCCAGATGGGGTCTCACCAGAGCAGAGGGGCAGGATCACCTCCTTTGACCTGCTGGTCATGCTTCTTTGGATGCAGCCCAGGATATGATTGGCTTTATCCGTCATTCCAAACCCCTATTCTAAACCCCAGGTCTACTTAGCCATAAATATTGTCAAGTATGCAATGGCTGAGTTAGAATTAAGTGTATAAGCATGATGTGATGTCTCCAAATAGTGCATTAGTCAACAAAGCTTTGGTCTTCTGACTGCCATGGTTTCGAAGTTTGTAATTCTAAGCATTGATATAAATGTATTGTTTGATGGTTTAGACTGCCACGGTTCCCAGTGTTTTAAATACAAATCAGGATTTCATGGCAGTATGTATACAATTTATAATAAGAACATGCTGTTTCCAATAAAACTTGCACTAGACATTTTTCTGGAAAAGGGAAGAAGTGTTTCTTTCTCTTTTGAAAGTGGTGCTTTTTGATAGAGGAGTGGGTAAGTGGTCTAGACTACTTCTGCTATGAAAAAGGTATTTTAAGCTTAAAAGACCCATTTTTTGTGAAGCTGTTAATCAGTGAACAAAGATAATGTCAAGCTTTCCTGTTTTCTTATCAGCTTTCTCAGTGTGCACTGATGAACTCCATGAACTTGCACTTCACAGAAATAATATGATTTTGACAATTATTTTCTTTCTGTAGATGAAGGACAGTCCTTCAGTGATGTTCTCTATTACGGCAATGAGACAACGCTGCTCATCTTTGATATCCTGTTTTTCTCCATTGTGGATCTGGCTTCCCAGAGTTTTGTTTTAGCAGCTATTCTAACTTATTTGCAACAAGAGGTAAATTTCAATTTAAGAACACAGTCATATTTTAAAAGCCTGGGTTACTGTGGAAGTATATGCAGTTAACTACATAATTAAAGCAGTAAGTCAGCAATATGTGGTGACAGAGGACTATACTGAGAGCTTATAAAATAGGGGTTTGATGTGATTTTTTTGTCAGAAAGGCTTGTGAGAAATTACTTTTATTCACATGCCTGTCATGAATAAAGAGGCTACAAATAACCTTCAATAGAAAACACAAATATCTGTTGGGATTAATCACACATAATTATATCATATTTCAGGGTGGAAAGAGATTCAGAAATGTTTTGAAAACACTGAAGGGAGTTAAGCACCTAATAATTCGTTCATGTTGTTTACAATTTAAGGATAATACGAAGTTACTACTTTATGTTAGTTACTGAAACATTCTGTTCTAAGCATTTCTTCATTAATACATTTTTTCTAAAATGTTCTTAGATATTCAGGTTTATTCGTAGTACACTTGGGCAGAAGAATTTGGCATCCAAAACCCTGGTGGATGAAAGATTTCTCATTTAATTGAGAAGATGGAAAACTTTGCTGAGGAATTCATGGTGGATGTTATGTCCAGGACCAAAGCACCTCTGACTGCAGATTAATTCTAGTGCATTTTTCAATAATAATAGTGTAATGTTTCTGAAAAGGATAATTTTTTATATTGTGTGCTCTTAAACTTTATTTTTGTGTATTTACAAATATTTTTGAATTTATGAACACTAAGCCGTAGGCTATTAAAAGGAAAGACACATGAAAATAAGACAGAAGTAAACTTAACTGTTGTTGTTAGTAAAATAAGGTAAATATTATTTGATGGGTTTTGGTACGATAGAGACTGCTCACTTTTTTTCCTGACAATCCCTTACATCTTTTTTATTATTTTTAATTTATTTTGAGGTGTAATGTTTATCAAACACATTTCCAGTTTTACACAGCACAGGATTTGTTCTCAAGTAAGCTACTCTTTCAGGAAGACTTTTTAAAGATCACTTATTTATAGAGACTCCAACTTGAAATTTGAACTGTTCTTTACTGTGATAGTATTGTGTGCTTTTGTCTCTTCTCTTGGAGTTTTTTCTTGGGTGTGGACTAGACATGACAAAGTTTCCTTGTGTTTGAGATTCAGTAGTGTTTCAGTGATGCAGAAAAATGGGTTAGTTATGATAGAGCAGAGGAGATGCTTATAGGTACTGGGGGTTTGTTCCTGATCTTCTGTCATCTGATGCGAAATGCATGGGGAAGTAACAGTAATGCTTCTGTGCTGTTTCCACACAAGTGAAACAGAAGCGATCATTCTTATCCCTCTGGAAGTGTCTTCACAGGTGCCTGTCTATGCTCATGTACCTCTCTTTCTCTCTCTCAACTTTCTGGCTTTATTATCTTTAGGTATAACCTAGAGACCATAATCATTTTACCATTATCATGTTTTTGGAATTTAAACAAGTTAATAATTAGTCAAGTGCCACTTACCAAGTATTAAGGGAGATTACGAATGGCCTTCATGACACTTTAAAGTGAGGTGTCTACCTCCCATTTGTACCTCTAAAAAGTCTCCCTACCTTTTTTAAAGTATGTTTTTCAGTAAATGGTTAAACATGAATAGTGTTTGCTGTTTTTATAGCTGTTACTGTCTTTAGATGATTCCACAAGGGACTTTCACCAGCAAAAACACCATAAAAATGTAAGCCAAGCTTAGTGTGCTTATTCCAAAACAGAGACTGAGGACATGATTAGCTGGACCTAGCAGATTTCCAATGCCAATGTGCTCATCCGAGTTGAAGCAGCATTGTTTCAGGTGTTTCTTGGCTTTATAAAAAGGAACATGTTCTCATTTTGATACTGCATCATATTATCATGATATTAAACCTACTGGAACATGGACATAAATCTCAGGGTCACTATGGCTCTAATGTATTTGCTTTTAGTGTTGGCAAAGCGTGTGTAACTTGCTAGTTCAATATAGTTGCTATTAACTGATAGAACATGTCTGTCAGTAAGTCTGTAGCAAGAGAGATGACTGAAGAGCTGATTTTCAGCAGGACATCCATTTATCAGTATGCAGTTTAACATGGACATTTCCATGTCCTGCTTTCCTTAGTTTTGTCTGCTTATGTGCACAATGCTTAGTTTGTTGGTGCACACTGTGCTGCAAAAAAAGGCGCAAATACAAAACTTCCAACAGTGAAGTGTGCACTCTAAATAAAATTATTGTTGTTGCCTTTATAGTGAATGTAGAGATGGAAGTGTCCATTAGGTGCTGCAAACATTAAAGTAGCCAAAAAATTGTATTTCTACTGAGTACCATAATTGTACGATTTATTAGTTGTGAGGTTTCTGTCATACTTTGTGTCAGTGATATACTGAGTGCCAAAACTGTAAACTAAGCCAAGGAGCCATCTGAAGAAGGGTCTGCAGCAGGGCATTAGCAAGGCAAAGTTAAGCTCACATGATGCCCATGTATTTCTTTGGTCCATACCTTTGCATAGCTTAGCTAAACTTAATTTTCCAGCTCTTACAAGTCCTACTGAAATGTCAGCGTACAAGAGGAAATAACACTCTTTCTTATGTGACCATATTTATTCAAGGTGACTGATGTGACTAAAGGAGCGTAGAAAGTTGCTGTGGTCCATAAGTGATCAAGTATGACCCTAATGAATTATCCTAATAGAGATCTTTTCTTATTGTCCCTTTCCAACAATAGTACTGTATGTCACTGGCAATGGTAACAGGCTCAGGCTTTTTGTCTGTGTGAATTCTGATGATGTGTTCATAGTCATGAAGGTATTCTAGGGAACACAGCCACACTTCAAATGTACCAGAATGGTCTGACTTAGGACCAACTTCAGCCAGAGTAGCTAAAACCTAGTAACCAGACCAGGGTAAACCAGGGAATGCCTGCAAGCAAGTGCCATCTGTAGACACAGACTTGTAGTTTTAATTAGCCCAGTACCAGCAGAAATGGGGACATTTCAGCTCTCCCTCTGTACCCTGTTGTCAATGCTTTTCCTTAACCAGGGACACCTTTCTGTGCAAAAGTCATGCTTTGAGTTTGCTTTAGATAGGCCTTTAATTATGTGCTGCTTAGAAGGGCACGTGAAAGCTTTGATGACCTTGCAATTTGCAAGAACTGCTACAGGCAACACTTGTTACAGATAAATGATAAATTAATCTGAAAACGTCAAAACAGTTCAGTTGCTTGGTGCCCTTTTCTCCTCGGTGCGCACACTACTCTGTTGTGTTTTATTTTTCTAGGTCATTTATCTAAGCTATTAATACAGCTAACATAGACACTTTACATGATTTAGGAAATAATTACAGGAGTCAAAAGCGTCAGGTGTTCACAGCACTCATAGATGCTTTCATAGATGCTTTTCTTCATCCCTGCTGTCCAGTGAACACTTGAAATGCGTTGACTGTGCTTTGTTCTCCTATTGCTTGGTGTTTGTTCAAGGAATGTCTCTTGTGATTGTATTTCCAACTTACTAGTTTTCTAAAGTTAACATGCAGCTACACTGTGCTGTTCATGTAATGAGTGTCTTCCAAGTTTCTAAATGTTTTATTTAATCACATGGCATCTCAAACGCTCACATCTCTCCCTCTGAGCAATAAAATATTTTCAAGGATTGGAGTTGTTTTGCATTTGTAAAATCCATTGACCTAAGCCCATAACATGCTCTTCTTCCCATTAGCATGGGGGTTTCAGAGTGGGGCAGGAGGCTGCTACTGGCTCTGCAGTGCAGAGAAGCTCTGTCAGGACAAGTGTAAGTAGAAGACTGTGCAGTCAGTGTGACAACAGAGGGTATGGTTTTGAATAGCCACAACTGATGGAATGAGATGGTTGCTTTTTGACAAGCATCTTAGGGGTTAGACACCAAAACAGTTAATCCCACAATTATACAGAAATTTCAGTACTATGTTTAAAATTCACAGGTTTCATTGACTAGTGAAGACTTGGTTGATTCATATTTCACTACAGCATTCATTTAGTGGCAAGTGTGTGATTGAGGTAAATGGTACCAGAGGTGAGAAGGGCAATTGGCGTGACAGTCAGCATTCCTCCCTGCCCATCAACTTGCTGCAGCTTGGACAGTGCAGCAATGCCAGCCACACCAGGCTCAGGGGGTTGGCTGGCTGTGTTCAGTCTGAAGGGGGTGTAGGGCAGTGAGTGACTAGGGGAGGGTGACACTATGATAATGCTCCTAAAAGAACCTCTCTAAGATGAAGTCTTCCATCTTACCTTGGTAGTGCTTCAGTAAGCCTTGATGGTCCGGAGCCTTGACCACCTGTATCCCTCTCTGATCCAGACCGCTTTGCCTACATACTGGTGCTGCACAAGCCCTGCCACCCACTTTGTTTTCCCAAGTGACCTCCATCACAGCAGGAATAGCTGTAAGTCTGGCAGCTGGGGAGAGGTGAGGGATTAATTTGGAAACACTGGATGCTCAAAGCTCACCTGCGGAACAGCTGTGCAAGATCAGGAGTAGCACCAGGTTAGCTGACACTGAAAATTCTCTTTCAGTGTTCAGAACTGTTCTCTTTTCAATCTGTGACAGCTGAGCCCACACCAGGCAGTCTCCTCACAACCTGTCGTGGTCATGGTATCAAAAGCAGAGGCTACATCTAAGCAGGGAGAAGGAAACGTACTTGTCATAGCTCTAAAGCAGTTACTAGAAAAGCCTAGGAAACACACAAGAGATAGATGTAGATGGTTTCTTTCTGTGGTTGGGTTGGGACGAGGTTTTGCGTAAGTGCCTGCTATTACAGCACTTACTGAATTCCCATTTTACAGCTCTGTGTGGCAGGAAGGCTCACACAGTATGGAAGAAACTGGAATGAAAAAACCAACCTCTAACCCTGCGGTCTCTGTGACCTTCCCACCCTGGATTACAGCTGCAGGAAAATAATCCCTTTCAAATCATGGCACGAAATAGGTCTCCAGTTCTGCCTGCAAATGCTGACTGGAGATATTTGCTTTGGGCTTTGCCTGATCCCTGGGACAAGAAGAATTGCACTGACCTCCCTCCTGAGCAAACAGCTCAGAATCTCCAGAAGCCTGGCCTGATGCCCCCTTCCCATCCGTGCCCCACTGCGGCCAGTGAGCTGGGATGAATGGATTTTGCTTTCATGTGCAGTGGTTTCCCCTGAATCCTCTCCAGCACCATGGAGCTGCTGGGGGCAGCACCTCCCTCCACAGCCCCAGGAAGGATGGATCTGGGCACTGGCTTTGAGGCACATGCCCGGCTGCCACCCCTCCTGCACGAGCCCTTCCCCTCACCTCTTCACTTCCAGGTTCACCTGGGCCCATAGAGAGCTGAACCCCAGGAATCTTGGCAAGGGGATGCAGGAGTTACACTGATATTTATATGTTTAATAACAGGTTTGCTGGAAGCTCAGTATTTATGGCATTGCTTTGGAAGATAGGAGCAGAGACGATGCCAGGAGAGTTACCTCATAGGTGTTTGTTTCTCCTAAAAGCGTATGGTCAGAAATTAGTTTCCATCTGTTTCACAGTCTGAGACACAGTGCACTTTTTCCTGGGAAGGAAAGGCTGCATTTCCCACTCTCAATATTCCCTACCCTTCTGGACAGAATTAGCGCTTGGTCAGACACACGTCAGGGCATGCAGACAGTATTTTGTGCCCAGCTTGTGCAGAGCTCGGTTGTGTAATGGGGCACCCGAGCTCAGTGCAGAACTTGCTGAGACTCTGGGTTCTGCCCGCATCACCCCAAACCCAAAGGGACAGCGAGACATTCCTCTCCATAGGGACAAGACAAAGCCTGGCAAATTCCTCTGTGTAGACATGATCACAGTTCCAAAACGAAAAATAGAGTATGTCTGCCCAGTTTGCACAGGCAGCTGCTGCCCTCATTCGTGGCTAACACTGATCTTACTGCATGTTATCTCTCTTAGATGACATCCTGCCTTTGCATTTGCAGACAGCCCAGCAATATGCTCTTTGGAAGGCAAAACACTAAATTCATTTGGAGGCTGGAGACGCTGTGATGGGTCTCAGGGATCTGAGAGCATGGTAATGGGAAAGAGCTGGATCTGAGACCTGTGGATCCGAACCATCTGGCCTGGCAACAGAAGGAGCAGGGCCCTGCAGTGATGCTGTCTGGTTTGGAGCTGCACATGTGCAGCTGTGACCCCCACCCCAGTTACACAGGTTGCTGTAAGGGAGGGTCAGCTGCTTTCAGTGGGAAAGCTTTCCTTCCTCACCCAAACAATGCAAGCAAACAGTAATCATCTCCTCAACCTCTGTTGCTGTTTAGAGCCAGCCCTGCTCTCCAGTGGCGTATTCCTGACAGCATTAATAAATGCAGAGTGATGCCTCAGTGACACACTTCTTGGAAATAACAATATTCATTGCCCACACTCACCAGATGTCAAGCCAGAAGAGCATATGAGGTAATAGAGCCTCTTTTGATGGTGCCACTGGGTGCTCCCAGCTCCACTGACCCAGCCCTGGATTCCCCACCATTGTCATCAGGGCAATGCTGCAGTCTCAGCAACCATTACCAGGGAAGGGCTGGGATGCTTAAAGATGCAGTTAAGCAGCAGACACACTTAAATGTATCTAGATGGAGAAGCAGAAAGGAGTTGATCCCCTCTGGGGAATAGCTTTTGTTTCCTGAGGCTTTTAGCTTCCTCACTTTCCCTTTCTTTCCAGCAGTGCTCAGTTGCAAGAGCTTGAAATGAGTGTAGAGAATTTGGGAAGGTTAAACCCCCCCCCAGTCATTATTGTAGCACTGGTAGCTCTAAAAGCTGTACTGGAAACAGCAGTGTGTAATTAGAGGAGGTGGATGTTTCCACCTCCTGTGCCTGTGTATATGCTGGAGTGCAAAACCCTAGCTGCTTTTCACGCCCCTTGTCAGTCTCTCAGCTCAAGGATGGTATAATAGAGTCTGCAGGGAGAGCAAGCCAGCACTGCGGGTGCATGTGCTCAGTGACAAACACCCCTAGAGACCAGCCCACCGCTGGGAACCAACCCTGGCCCCTCACTCACATTGTGCTACAGCGGCGCTGAGATGGATCCAATGGGCAAGCGGCTCAGAGGGCTGTCGGTAAGCAGGGAGTCCTGGCACGGTTTGCTGCCCTGCAGGGCCAAGACAATGCTGTGTCACCAGCTGAAAGGAGGAGCAAGTGGAAGAGCCAGGTCTGGGAAGAGGTTCCCAGGGCAGGGAGCCCAGCCTGGCCCAGACGCACCAGAGAAAGGCTCAGTGTCAGCTCAGGTCCACCAGCTCTTCTGGCTGTTGTTTTGCATCGTGCAGGGAATACAAAGCAGTTCCAGTGTGCTCCTTCCCTGCAGCCCCTTTGTCATTACAGGAGCGTGCAGTCAATGTGAGTGCTGATTGTTTGGTACCACTGCGATCCCTGGCTGTCTGCAACCGGCCTACCTGATGTGCGCTGAGCTGGGACGAGAGCAGGGGACCCCAAGCCCATGCAGCAGAAGCACTCACCCTGTGCTGACACCTTCTTAAACAGTTTTGTATTCAGATCTGACCCAAGTATTACCAGAGAGGTTCCTCTGCCCCAGCAAATATGGCATGTCTTGAGAAAGGTGCCTACAGCCCTGGATTTGCCATCTGCAAGCTGTGACAAAGGCTCAGGACACCCACGGTACATATGTGACTGCGGCCTGCAGGTGTGGTGTCTGGAGCCTAGACACACTGATATCCCCTGTTTGATCCCTGGGCTCCCTCCTGGGTGTGTGGCCACATGTTTGGCTGCCTGTGCATGCCCAGCCAAGGCAGCCTGATGTGCTTCCATAGAATGGCTTTGGTTGGAGGGGACCTTCAAAGACTGTCTAGTTCCAACCACAGGCACGGACACCTTCACTAGACCGGGTTGGTCCAAGCCCCATCCAGCCTGGCCTTGAACACTGCCAGGGATGGGGCACACAGAGCTTCTCTGGGCACCCTGTGCCAGTGTCTTACGCTCTGACTTGTGACTCTGCAACTGGTTTTATTCCTGCATGAGAAAAAATGGTTTTGTGAGCAAGTAGCTCCTCCCAAGCTCCTCTCTGCTAAACGCCAGTTTATGCTGGAGAGCATCTGCTTCAAGAGCCATTGAGGCTGCATTTGTCACTCGGGGTGAAACCAGCAGAAACTGCATGCACAAAGTGAAAAGCCTCCCACGATGTGGTAAACAGCAAGAGAAAGGCTGTGCACCTGCTGGGTTGAGGGGAAGGCAGTGTGTCTGCCATCCCTCCTGATAGATAAACAGCAAAACCATCTGGAGCTCCTGCTAAGAAACAGGGAAACTCGTCTGCCTCTCCACGGGACATCTTAACAGGCCAAAAAGCACTCTGAAGCAGTTTCAGGAAACATGTATTTACTGAGAGAAGATGCCGTTTTAAGTTAAGAACAGGAGCCAGAAGAGGGTATGTGCATCTAAATAACACAGTGCTGCCCAGGCATTGCAAATCAAACTCTCTGTGGAGGCCTACACCATCAGCAAGGTGAGGAGCAGCAACCACCTTCCTGGAGGGCTCCTGACATGGGCCTCGGTATCCCCAAAGTGCACTTCTCTCCCCAGACCACCTCTCCAGACAAACCTGATGGTTTCCAGTGGAGGGCCACGCTGGCAGCTTAAAGGTCAGCTCCCCTGGCCCCCGGGTGTTTGTAACCATCAGCCCAAGCCAGTAGGGTCCAGTTACACTCCTGGCCCCAAGGCATTGCTAAAGAGTTTAAAGGAAGGCTGTAAGCAGCCGTAAAACTGCTCAAAGCTCACATCCCATCCGAAATCCTATGCTGCAGCTCTGTCTCCTGTTGCCAAGGACTGATTTTATCTAAAGGAAATGGGGAAATTGCCCTGTTTGCTTTGGCTGGCGACACTTGTGCCTGTAAATGCTTTTCTCAGGAAAACCCAGCAAGCACCTGCTGAAACCCCACCGGTGGCCTCTTGCTGCTTCATGGCACAGGCTCTTGCACAGTTTATTCCCAAAGTACTTACTTTTAGGGTTAATTTCTGTGCACGTGAAAGCACTCATGCTCCCAACGAACTACGCTGTTAATCAAACACAGTTTTTCTCTGAGTTTACACACGCATAATGAAGGCTGTACCGGAGCCAAACCTGGAACAGAAATGATTTGAGGAACCTCCCCCTTGTTTGCCCAGTCCCGGAGCAGTATTGACTAAAGAATATTGTCTTGCTGGTGACCTGTTAGAGAAGTTTAAACTCCTCGTAACGTGAGGAGAAAAGGGGCCTCTCAGTGCAGCCCTTCCCTGGCAGCAGCAGCAGCCTGTCGCTCCCTGGGCAGCCAGCTGTGCCATGAGTTCTGCTGGAAGGCTGCACTGCCTGTCCTAGGCGGAACAGGCCTAGAAAAGCACAGAGCAACACAGCTGATGGTCCCCTTCTGCCTGCACCGAAGCATGCACGTTTAAATGAGATACAGCTTCAGAGCAGTGATTTGGAAGCCCATGCCAGTGCCAGAGCCCTGCTAGGCCAGGGGCTGCGCTCCCAAAACATGCCAGAGCTGTCAGGGCTGATTCCACTGACGGCGGCATCTTTGGGGGTATAGAAAAGCAGGCCAGAAGACACCTCTGTAAGGTGTGGGCGCTGAGGGAGGAACGGTGTTTCCTGGCACCCTTCCTCTCTCTCCAGCAGCTGCTCCCAGCGCCCTGTGTCAGCCGCCCAGCCCCAAACAGCCCCTTTGGCAGCAAGGCGGCGCGTTAGGCCAAATACACAGTGCAGCAGCAGCAGCAGCTCTGCGGTCAGGCCGAGCACTGCTCAGCAGGAAACTCCTTGCCGCTGCAGGAAGATGAGCCGGAGGAGGTCTGTGCTGCCGGCCCTGTGCCCAAGGGACAAGGAGCAGCTGGCACACCACTCTTGGGCATGTTGCTGGGGGTGCTTGGCCATCACCCCAAATCCCTCTTCCCTCCTCAGCCCACAAGTTCACTGCTTCATCCTCTCCAAGGACATTTCCCCACCTCATGCACCTGCCTATCCCAAAAATTACACCCTTATCTACCACCATACTGCAAGACACTGAGCAACCCCCTGTCCATTGGCCACGTATCAGAACCTGCCACTGCTGCCTGCTGAGGGGGTGATTTTGAGGCAGAAGCCAAAGGAAGAGCCTTCCACTTCTGCTTGTGACAACCTCTGCACCGAACTCCAGTAGGGTTTTAAGTGTCCTACAAAAGCAGAAAGTATGTCTTAAAGGGATGCCAAAACAACAAGCGTGGAACAGGATCTCATGGAGGGAGAGAGGTAAACGTGAAAGATTACATGGATATATATCTGTGTGGCCAGAGAACCGCAGATTAAAAGCCTTCAAAATAACAGCTTATAAAACTTCCTCCTGCCAGGAGGTGACCTTAAATGTTCACTGTTTTATTTGTTACCATGAATTTGCTCATGTTTATTTACTTCAGCCTGAAACGTGCTGTGCCTTTGGTGTGCCTGATTCTTGTGTCTTTTGCCCTCCTGTGCCACCTGTAACTCCACTCTGTGCTGTCCCTGCTCTCCTGCCAAGTAAGGAAGTTGAAGGGACAAGACAGCAGAAGGGGTATTTCCGATAGAGATAGTGTGGTCCTAATTAAACCCAATCTCTCTGTAATTATCTCAAGTTAATGTTGTTTTTTTAATGTTATGCTTACAACATTGTGAGTTAAAGCTGTTATACTGTTGTATGTATACGTTTTATATACATGTATTGTTATACGGAACAACATAAAAATCACTTCAGGGACATCAGATTCTTATCACTGCCATCTACGTCTTATGAGATTTATTGGGAAGTGTGAATTGAGCAAAGTAGGTAGCTGTTACCAAATCCCCACTTATTTTAGATCCATTATGATCAGAAATACTTCCATGAAATCATATGCTGGGGCCATATACGCACCTATGTATCACATACAGGGTATGTGATACAGGGAGTGTGATTTTAATGAGTTTAGTGGTTAAAATCACATTTTTCTCACCCCCAGCATAGCGAAATGTAAACAGGCAACTTGTTTTCCTGCTCTGCTCCATACATCATTGCCACCAGCCAGGAAAGGGTCCAGGAGTCAGTGCTTAGCTGGCAATTTTGCTGATAATGCAGGAGGCAGAGCAGCCTGCTCATTCACAGCCACACGGCCTCTGCTGACAAGTAAAAATGGGCTTTCGTCATTGTCAATAAACGAATTAGAAACTGCTCTGGAGATAACACGAGCCCCAGTAGCCCTGTTGCATCAACAAGCAAAGAAGGGGAGGGCCAGGCTCTTCCAGCAGCTGACTGCAGGAGATGTGAAGAAGGACCTGCCTGCCCATAATGCTGCTCCTCTTCCATCACCACCTGCTAAAATGCCATTTCATCAATGAAATGATGAAACAGTCAGCAAGCTGTGAACCAACAGAGCCGTTTCCAATGAACTTCTGAGAAACAAGAAACAGGTATTCTCTCAGCACTTGCCACACTCCTTGCTGGTTTCTTGAGCTGCACAGTTGCCTGGGACTCCTGTGTCTGCAGCTCCAGGGGCTCCTAGTAGTTCAGACTTTTTATTTCCCAGAGCTGAGAAGCCTGGTAATGCCTCACAGGAACAGAGCTTATAGCTCCCTGCAGCACAGGAGGATACCATCTCACACCAAGGACATCAGGGTTTCCATGCCCATGCCATGAGGAGCCTGGATGCATTGAAGAGGACTTGGATAACACAAAAAAGTAAATTCCTGGGAAATAAAAAGGAGGTTTACAGGAACCATCAAACCCTAAGCAAACCTAAACCCCAGGATTTCCATTCAGGTCTCATACTATCCAAACTTCATTTTGAAACTGGACATCTGCTTTGTGGTGTGTGAAGTGTGAAACTCACCACCGGTCCCCCCACTCCTGGGAAAGGAGAGTGCTTGGGCTTTGTAACTCTCCATCATTTCCTCTCATTTGCAGAAACTGAAGGCTTTCCTGCAGATTTCTTATGGGAAAACATATTCCCTCAATGCTGGCTTCACTGTACTGAGGGCACAAAATTCATCCTTTTATTCAGGTCCTTATCTCTCCTCTGTTTGATGTTTATAAGAGCTATTTGCTGATGATTTCCAAGGTGTCATAATAACAGGTGTTGCTTCTCTTAATGTATGCCTGGCTGAAATAGCCTGTATGAGGTCCACAGACAGGGCAGAGCAAGAGACATTCTACTTCAGCTGTAGCTATTGTACTCTCTTCTTCTGGGTAGACCTTTGCTTCCACCACCCAGTGCAAGACTGTACATCCAACTGGGCAGGTCACTTAACACTGCTGGAGGGAGTGAAGGCTATTCTGCACATTCCAAGTGCTTTTTGTACATGGTGACAAGCCCACAGCCCTCGTCTCCTTACCCATGCTGAGCTGTTTGGATGCCTCATCAGCACTGAGCACTGCAGCTGAAAGAAACCCAGTCTCCAGAGCTCACATTCAGGGTGTGACATTGAGGGGCTCTGTGCAGAACTGAAGATACCTGGCTCTGACAGACACACTACCCAGCCCCCAGAGGGACAAGGCACATGCTTACAAGCTTCCTCTGAAGTGGTTTCGTTGCTGCTTCTGGTTGATTACCTGTGGTTAAGAGTCTGCTTGGTTCTAAGCACCAGCTTGAATCCTCATTAACAACCATATCAGATATCCACAAGTTTCTCTGGAGCTGTGGTTTAGCATCAGACATGGTGCAGGCATGAGCAAAGCAACACCAGCTGTGAAGGGTGGCAGACCCTGAGCTGAGAGCAGAGAAGGTGTCCCATAGCCCCAGAGTACTCAAGGAAAGGCACTAAATACATCTCATTTCTTTTGCCTGCAGTAAGTTAAAGTAGTGAATGATATGGAGAACAAGAGAGAAGACAACATAATGAAAGATGAGGGGCTTGGGGAGAGAAAAGCTTTCATTGTCACCACTGAGGCTCGGTGCCTATAGCAGGGGGTTATGTGATGCCTTCTGACGTCAGACATATCCTGGCATGATGTATCACTCTATTTTCCCTACCATTACTTGATTACCAGACCACCTTGTTGCTTTAGTGCATTAAAAGCATCTGCCAACAAGGCTGCAGTGCTGTGCCTCCAGCAGAAACACAGAAACAGGCAGAAATCCTCACCATGTTCAGCATGGTGCCTTTTTTGGTCCATCAGAACCATGGCTGATCAGCCTCTCACCTCTTTCTCTTTGGTTGTCTGCTTTTGCCATGTTTGCTTCTGTCAGAGCAAGTTCTGCACTCAGCCACTCACATCCAGATGTCATGAGAACAGATTAGCACTGCACAGACACCTGAGCGCAGAACATGTCCTACTTTATCAGCTGACTTCCATCTCCAGCACTACTTCACTCAGCCTCATCAGATTTTCAGTAGGGGAAGGTCTGGGCGCTCCTTTCACTGCTTTGGTTTTAATTAAAAACATGGGTTTAACTCCACTCCTTATTTTGGATGGCTTTAACAGAGCTAAATGTGTATTCCTTTAAAATATTTTTTTTTAAATCATATGACTTTTTGTCTTCTAATTACTCATCAAGGCTTGAAAAATTACAGATTTCCTACAGTCCATGTTTCAGATGAGGGCTCAATTCCAGTTTGCTATAGGGGATTAAACATAAAGCAAAGATAAAAGAGTAAATGCAGTCCTCTGTGCTTGATACAGAAGCTGACCATATTGTTTCAAGGCACGTTTCAGACAGAGCCATACATACTGATTTGGAAAGGAAAACTTAGCTGAGAGAATTCTGTACTAACTGCAGCAATGATCTCTCTCGCTCTGCCTTAAGGGAACTTTATCAGAAAAATAGAAACATCCTCAGTATTCCTAGCACAAACCAGGCGTGCATCCAAAAATACTTTACCTCTGAGTAACTGGGGAAATGAGCTTTTCTAGTGTGCGTTCTACTCCAGTGAGTCACCAGGAGGCTCAGCCCTTGGCATAAGGCATCCTTGCACAGCAATCCGTCAGCAGCAGTGCTCAGCTAAGCATATGCCATCACAGTTCACGGGCTGCAAGTGAACTGAAGATGTACTTCACTACAGGCATGAAATGCATATTTCATTATGTCCACTATGGGGATGTGATACGCATAAAATCTGAGAGAGATTGATTTTCATATTAAAGCATGGTAAATGCTTGTTTTCCTTAATGTTTCACCAGCATTGCATCAACTAGCATGCTCAAAACAAAGCCCTCTTCATGTCAGTTTATGGTGTTTTGTGCCAAATGTCCGGCAGACCCCTTCTGTAAGGTACACAAGTGCCTTTTTCCTGTCTGGAAAGAAAATCCTAGGAAAATGTTCACAGGAGGCTCTGCTCCCTCTCATGCTGTGGATGTGCCCTCCCACCCACCATCTCAGGTGAATAAAGCGTATTTATTCTCACTACTGTATTAAGGAAGAGATGCTGATTACTTAACAAATCCCACGGCAGTACACACCTTTAAGCTCAAAAGGCACAGCTTGATTATAAAATGGAGCCAAGAGTAGAGGCAGACCTGCTTCCCTTGCTTCCCCTTGCTTCTCCCCAGGAGTCAGTGGCTCCTGTCACCCCAACCCTGCAGCCCTTTGCCTCCTCTCTGGGCAGATTCAACTCACTGAACCAGCACTACCGAAGGCAATGAGAAAAAAACCTGACCAGTTCTCTGTTCCCAGCTGTGGGAGTCACACTGTCCTGGCAAAGGCTCCATGGAGCACAACAGTGGGCTCAAGGAAGGAGTGTCTGTGGGTGACAGATGCAGTGGCAGAAGGCAGGAGCATGGTGAGGATATGTCATTGCAGCTGCATTGCTAAGCCACTGCTCTGTTCCCCGCTCAGACCCATGAGCAGCGGCAGCCCAGAGTGGGCATTGCTCTCACTGGTGAGCATGAAGCAGACCCAGATGTGCCAAGTCCTAGCTGTGGGGCAACATGACTTGGCTCCCAATCTGCTTTGTCACTACCCAGGACCCTGAAAACATTCCTGAATCATCACCAATTATTCATGTGTCATTTCTGATGTGATAGCAAGCAGCTCATGGAGACAAGTTGTTCTGACAGTCAGACAAGATACCTTGTCATTCCTCATCTGGAGGAGAAGGCATTCATTTTTCAGTAGATATTACATGCAGTCTCTGACAGTTCCTGCTTATCTGCCACCATCTTGAGCTCTGATCCAAACCACCTAGATGTCAGTGTTGAGACCTGCTGACTCCAGGCACACTGGGACCTTTTATAAACACCAATTTAATGCAGGTCTTTACATGTAATATCTCCTTTATAAAACAAAGACATGGGCGTACCTGTTTACTTTGTGAGGTACATTTTTGCAAAGAATTAAAATACCAAACTAGATTTCAAGGACTAAGCTGAAGTTATGCACAGAAGGTATGCTCAGTGGGTGCAGGAAGCGTCATGTTGCTCACTGCTTTTGGTGAAAATGAGAGAATGGAAAATGACTCTTCTCCCACATTTGCTCAAGCATTTTTAAATGAATGAGCAAAATCTTTTGCATCATGGTTAATTACAGAGATGGTAACGTGTCTTTCATTGTGCCAGAGCAAGAAGAGTGAGATAAGAAACCAGAATTACAATACAATAGAGCTAAATTCTGAACTCAGCTGTAACTATGGCAACCTTCATTCACAGTATTTAAGTGAGACTACAGGAAAAGAGTGCACTCAGCAAGCCTGAAAAAATTACCTATGTCACTGGCTTACAAATGTTTCAAAGACATACAAAAATTGAACTTGCTAAGAATTTCCTGTTTGCAGAAATCATTTGACATTACCTCTGCATTCCCTGATCACGTCGAGTACAGGCATGTTTTTCCAGAGTGCTCATGTGTTAAGGGAAGTACACTTCAAGCTGACAGGCAAAGGGAAAAATAAGAGGTGCAATCCAAAATTAACATAAATTCTAATACAGTGTCCTGTAATTGTGCAGTTACTGCAGTTACTGCTAAAAGCTGGCACTGTCAGCAAGAGTATCTTAGCTTTCCTTGATTGTACAAAATCAAAAGGTGGCACTGCCACAGATTCTTCTCTCACTTCAGTGTGTGTTCTTCCCTCGCACCTTTGCTGGCATCAGCAGCTTCAGCTGTGTTGTCACAGTCCCCAGTGCTCCCCATACGTAAGCTCAAATAAGGAGTACTGTGGTATTAACAGAACACAAAACAGAAGGAATGGATCAATATAGTGACATTTCCTCTCCACATCCAGCTCCTCTGATATTCTGGGCTGTCAGGGAGGTGCTTCAGTCACTGGCTGCTCCCTGGCACGTGGCACAAGCCTGTCATTCCACTCTGCTTCATACAGCATTTTTGTCTATTCTTCTGGTGCTGTAGACTGTAGCTGGCAAAGGATAAAGTAAAAGGAAGAGAAAAATAATTCAAGCATCAAAACCAAACCTTTCCTCTTTATATTTGATGTAGCTGCCTGGTGTGAGGCAGCTAGTGAATGAGCCTTCACTTTTTAACTATTACTGACCAAAAGAAGTAGAAGAATACTCTAGCTACTGTATTTTCTTCAACATTCACAATACCAATGCACTATATGGAAGCAACCACACTTGACAAGCTTTTAACCTAATCCTCAGCCACACAAGACTGGTTAGTGGCTTGGACACAAGAATGAAGGAATTTGTAGTTCACAGGGATGGGCAGATTTCTGGCAGGACTCTTACCACTCAAGTTCTAATGGGGTCAGGGACATACGGCTTCACAACACCATACTACACCTGACAGTTTGGCCTTGCTAGTAAGGCCGAACAGGCTTGGACATGCTCACAAAACAGCAGGTAGAGGTGGCTAGGTGCCTGGCAGGCATACTAAAACCCTGAAAACAGGAGGGTCTGGCACTGTGAGTGCTCTGAAGATTGCCTTAAGGAATGATCCTGGAAATGGTACAGCACGGAAGAGGCTCAGTCACGCTGTAGTCCCTTTTCCCTTAGTTAAATTTTGTTTCATATACACAGTCCCTGTCCACAAGAGGGAACATTACTGGTTACAAGCATGCACAGAGGCATTTGAGACCCAGAGGTCGGTCTGTTCTCATAGATCATCTGTATTTGAAACCAGCCCTCCCCCTCCCCGCCTTTTTTTTTTTTTTTTACTTTTGAGGAAGACCTGGCAGCAAAGCAACATTTCAAACTTTCCTTTCCTGACACGACTGGCATGTTTGGGAGTGAGCCTTGCTGCGGTTAACATTACAGCCTAAGCACCGTGCAGCAGGTCCCGTGCCTTTGAGCACAAGCTGGGCACAGGGCATGCACTTCTTGTGCACATGGGAGCCTTAATATATCGCAGTTTGGAAGCAATTCAGAGTCGTCGACGCAGATTTGCTAATCAGAACTTCGCACGGTTGAAGGACACAACACACTGACCTTTACTACAGCCCTGTGAATGTTGCAGCAGCCTGAAAAAATGACTTTGTAGAGCTGCTCTCCCTGCTCAAGTAGGAGAAGACTCTTTGCCACCACTGAACAAAGCACCTTTTTTATATGTACTTTTCTGAGAGAGGGGAGGAATTATCTCTGATTCAACAGAGCTTTCAGATACACTTTCCAGATTACTACAGTGGTTTCATTCAGTTACTCAGGCCTCAAATTAAAAGTTAATGAAAACTAACACACTTCTCATTTCTCCTGAGGCACATTTGCTCTCTCATTTGGATGTCTGAGAAAAGTAAGTCAGAAGAAAATTCCTCTTTGACAAAGGGACTCAGAGAACTGCCTGGCAGCACATTCCTGCATCACCACCATTGCTGTCATTTTGAATCAGTCGTGCTCACTTTCCAAGTGCATGTTATAGCCTCCTCCCACACGGAAACGTGTGTGCAAGTAAAGCATCATTAGCTCTGGTGGGCACCTTTTGCTTTCCCAGGAAATGACTAAATGGTGTCCCCAAAAACTTGACAACTGGAGAGTAGTAGAAATTACAGACTCATGTTTGGCACAGAGTATCGTATTTGCAGCTGTACTGACTGCCTGCCAGGAGCCATTTGCCTACAGAACATGCTGTCTTCCAGTTGCTTGACCTGAGGTAGTTCAGGAGGATGAGAGCAGTGTTAGAGAAACGATCAGACTTTCTCCTTGCAGATTCCTCTTGCCTGGCTTTTCAGCTCTCCTCTGGAGGAAAGGAAGCTTGCCAGTTTCCAGGTGATGGCAGATTCAATTGGTGGTTTCCAAATTAACCCGAGATACTGCTTTTCAACTCTGGGTAAAGCATGCTTTCATTATTAGCATGCAAGAAACACATAAACCTTTGAATCTTATATATTTTACCCACAAATACAAACCAGGAAGACTTGAATCTCACATCTTTAA
>JANHGB010040864.1:55231-81449 GCA_026283785.1 Coracopsis vasa | reverse complement strand
GTGAGCTCTCTCTGGGTGTTTGTGTGTGCCTAGAAACCACTTTGTAATTTGGATACAGGCATTGACAAAAACCTTCAAAAGAGCTGTATTAGTATGAGTACTTTCTGGGAAGAATTAAATGTACTATGTGGAGCTAGAAGGCACATCAAACAAAGAGCAACTCTATCCCCTTTTTGTTTACCAAGGCAGAAGCAATCTTCCATACAATGATACATTTCTAATACAGTGTTTAGTCTAACTTTAGACTCCATGAAATTATTTGCAAAGACAGGGATTCCCAAAAAATTCCAGTAGAAAAAGGCAGCCTCGCCCTCATCTTCCCTTTCCCTCCCTTTAATTACATGAAATTTAATTGTATAATTTAATTGCATGAAGGAGACCCACTATGACAAAACCAGAATAGCAAAAGAATGCACTTTCAGAGTGGTGCAGCTAGAAGGGTTTCTGTATGGGCTCTAAGATGGTTTTACCATCAAGGAGGACAAAGATTTCACAAGGGCCACAAGTACAATATGCAATACCCCTAGAATCACTGACAGATTCAATTTGCAAAATTGCTTGTGATTTCTTCCTTCAACAGCAGATTATAACAGTACTTCCTCTCAGCCCTTTGCATGTGTTCCTGAGCTGGGATGCACCATCCATATGCAAAAAAGAACTGCAAAAAAATTGGTTTCACCAACAGAGTGTGCTGTCAGTTCGTTATTAAATCGAGGGCATCATTGAGAGAGACTTTCCTTGTGGTTTTAGCTGGAGAGCTGTTGGAAAAACTCACTTCTATAAGATGTTTCAATAGCTATCTCCACTGAAAACAGTTGATTTTCACAGCATCTGCTACAAAATGCCATTCCTGGCTATGTCTTACATTGCTGATGATGTACAGTCCTGAGCTGCACAACTGTTTCTCTGCAAACCCTTCTCTTATTTACTTTGGGGTTTTTCTGTTTCTCTTTAGCCTGTGGGTGGAGAAGGCATGGGAATCACAAACAACACAGCTCGCATTACCAATGGTTAAGATAACAATTCCTAGCCATAAAAGTATCCTTGCTTAGACTATTTTTTCCTCAAAGTGACTAACTCCGGGATGGTTACTCCCTCGACTTGCACCCTCCCATTTCAGGTCACTGCATTTTCACACCGTGCAGCATGCCAATTTTTATTACTGAAATTTATTTCTAAAACAATCACTGTGGAACAAGCTCAGGTTAAAAACCCAAGCTAATTCAAGGAAAGAAACCCTCTTTTCTGTGTAGCTTTGGTTTTGTTTCAATCCATAACTTTTTCATGTTTATACTGATCTTTAATTGATTTAATGATATCTCACAGCCAAATAAAGTGTTACTCATAGATTCATTTTCAATGAACTCTTAACACCACTCTCCAGAAAAAGAACTCTCTGTATTCTTCTCATTGCACCTGAATGAAAATGAGGTACATACAGCAAACCCTAAAGGTCTCCAGCCAGAGCCTGCATAACTCATTATACACATATTCAGCTTCTCTTTCCTTGAAAACTCATTCTTCAAACATTTACACATTTGTAAGTAACCAAAAAGACATTTGTTTCTTTCTCCTGATACAAGTCACACAGCAAGCAGTGTCCCTCTGGTTTGTGTACTCAAGCATCACTTGGAAAACTGGCTTCAAGTCAGCTGGTGAAAGACTATATGGGGCTACACAGTAAACTGATCTACCAGACATCTGTAAATGACTCCCAATGCAATGTACAGGAGACGCTTACATCTGCATAGAAGTATTTATGGGGACATACAAAAAGGGTGCTCACGCACCCACCGAGCAGGCTTCGTCTCTGCTGGGTGATCAGCTGAGCAATGCTGTCAACATCCTTGAAGCACAGTCTTAATTTCCTCTGATAAGCCTTACTGAGCTCAGTGGAACGAGTCACATAGGCTCTACTCAGAGAAATCACAGGTATTCAGAGCACTGGAAGAGCTGAACGTATCTACTGTTAATGTAAATGCGATGCCATTAAGACAAATCTAAAGCAGCTACCCAGCTGGGACTTTGGGGGAAGCATACTAAGGACAGGGTCTATACCCAGATGTCTGCAGCAACACCACACAGTTCTGACTACACTAGACAGAGGCTTTGTCCACTCTATTTTTTTTTTGTCAATTACAAGAGGAACACTAAGAATCATCTACAAAATGATATCAAAGGAAAAGAGGAATCAGGACAGCAGTGCTATGCATGCCTGACTCTCTCTCCACCTCCCAGCACCACGTCCCCTAGTCCTATTTCATGGCAGAATCTGGGAAATGAATCATCATTTCCATTACACACAAGCAAACGAAACTAGTTTTTCCTTGTATTATAAATATTTGGCTAAACTGATCATTTAATGTGAGAATTCTCAGATTACAACAGCAGGAGAAAGAAGAACAAACACTAACACTACTAAGTCAAAACTCAGATGCGTGACATGAACTGAAAGCCCAGACACCAAATGAGACTCTACCCATAGATTTTAGACCAGAATAGGCTACTGTATTTGTGAAGTCTAATCTCTTGTATAACACAGACTACACTTACCTACTGCTAATTTATAGGAGCTATTAATACCACACCCTATCTATTCTGAGTCTTTAAAAGTGATATACATTCTCTATTAACTACTAAATGATCATCCACACATGCAGGATAAACAGTACATGATCACTGATATTTTTCTGCTGTATTAATCTCTACCCTCAAATAAGCATTGCACCATGGCTCAGATGTGGCCAGAAACATTAACATCTAAACTATGGAAAGCCTTAGTCTAAGCAGGTTGAAAGATCTCACTCATGGGACTGGCTGCTTTCAAAGGTGATACTGATATCAGTAATATTACGCTATCATTCAACCGAGCTCCTTGGAATCGAGCCGAGCTCTCAATGCCATGTGAACATTACTAAATGGAACTCTCCACATCACACCGAGCAACACCAAACAAGAAGAAAATAAAAACCCAAAACAACACCACAAACCCCACCCCCACCCCAAGTTGCCACTCCATTGACTGCATCTTTAAATCACTTTCTGCCCTTTTCATTATATAAAACTTGACTTTCCTGCCTCCTCTTGGTCTCCACCTATTGTACCAGACTGCAACATACTGAACAACAACGATATTTTAAAAGTGAGTGCAACTACAGCAAAAGGATTCCAGGTGACTCATGAACACACAGGAACGTGACCCAAATATGACAAATTCACACATCCCTCCTTCTAATCCCACTGGAAATTATGAGTGTACAAACAAGTGAAGGAATTAATCAGCAGTGTAATGCCTGGAGTTATTTATTGTTTATTCTTAGGTACAATCAACCACTGATTTAGAGACTCGTTAGAATTCCAACTCACTGATATATTCTAAATTATACATACTGCACGGCAATGATCACGGTATAAGAACATTTGTGTGTTATGTGTGAGCATCCAAACATGCCGTTCCCATGTTGTAACCTCCAGCCCAAGCATTCCTTCTCATTGTGTGCCTGTGCATTCGATACACTGACTCAATCAGAACAGATAATCATCATGAATTTGGGTAACTCTTTAAACAGAATCTCACAAAACAGATGTAGACAACTCATGGAAAAAGTGAAATTTATTTTGGAAGTATACTCAAAAAAAAAAAAGGAAGTTATCATCCTACGAAGTTTGGATTAAAAAATTAGAGTTCCAGTTTCATAAGGAAAGCCAAACATACCAAGAAGGCAAGACAGAAATCCTTACTAAAAAGGACTGCTTTAGGAATCAGTTTCTGAGTTCAGAAACTAATTTAAAACCCAGTGCGTTAGAAACCCAGGTTCACTGCCCATTGCTCTGCTGCTCTCTGAATGCCAGCGTGTCATTTCGGAAGGGTCACAACAGACCAAGCAAAGGAAAATGTAAGGATATCTCTTGATACAATAAAAATAGAGTGACTAATGTGCATGACTCAGTTAGTTGCATGACTTTCTACCAAGCGTATTCACAGGACAGAAATAACACTAAATCACAAGGAATATATGGGAAAATTATTTTGGACCAGTAAAAACCAGTTATGCCAGAAAAAAATGCCTGGGTCTTCCAAGCAGTGTCTTCTTGTGCATGCTGCAGCTAACAATGGTAGAAATAGGATCTTTGTCTCCTCCTACTCTTCACCAAAACCCCTAGAGACACAGGATAACTCTAGCTGGAAGGGAAGCCTAGACTAGGGATTGTCCCTAGTCTAAAACAGGGCCAGCTCTGAGGTCAGACAAGTTTGCCCACAGCTTTATCCTCTCTGGTATTCCGAAAGTCTCAGGACAGAGATGGCACAATCTGTCTGGGCAGCCTGGGGTCCACTGCTCAGCTGTCTTCATGGAAAACCATCTGCTCCTTACCTCTAGATTTCAAGATACAGGGTGTAACACACAGAGCAATAGAGCATCCTGAAGATGAATCTACTTTTGCAGTAAAATTCAGAAGCTGATTTTTAAACACAAGGCTTCACTTAACACCTAGCAGCATTCGTGCTGTGTTGCTTACAGAAAGTTACTGTTGTCTGTCTTGTAGGTAACATCAAAAAAAGCTGCTCTTGTGACTCTTCAGGTGCCAGACCTGAGTGGAAGCAATTTGGGATTGAGAACAGTTGGTGTAGTAATAAGAACTGAATGAGCACTAATTTGGGTCTACTTAACCTCTTCACATGGCTTAATGGGGAGTACAAACCCCAGATCTGTTACATCTGTCCAGCCCTAAGCATGTTAACAAGAAATACCCACCATGCACATGAGAGATTTTAATGCCATTAGGAATGTCAGAGTTCCCTGATAGATGCCATACCAGAAGCACACAGTTTTGCACTTGCACTAAGGAGAAGGAAGAGGAAGGAAATTCAGGAGTATGTGGTCATTGCTATAATATTATACATGACTTTATGAATTTATTTCATATATATTAAGTATATTTGTAATATATAATAAATATGATTAAATAGCATTCCAGTTTCATTTCAAACTCTTTCGAGATGCTAAAATAGCGATCTCCAAATGAATTATGAAGCAGTTTGGTTTTTTTTTTTCCCTTAGTACCTACCAAAACCTGGAAACATTCACAATTTTAGAGTGAATAAATAATTAAAACACAGCAAGATACTAGAAAGCCGTGACCATAAATTCACAATCCTCGTAGCTGCTGCATTTGGCTGTTTGCACTGCAGTATGAAATAATGAAACTGTGAATGTTATCGTGAATTTGGTAACAAATGTAACTGTTAGTCCAAGAGAAAACTGTTAAAGTAGTAACTTGATTTTCTTGGCACCCCCATTCTGTACTAAGCAGATGAAAGAAGAAAGAAATGCAATTTATGTAATGGTTTTTGCAACAAGTGTCTAATTGATTTTTCTGCCTCCGCTATAATTTACAAATAGTCTCATAGTAACTGTTTGGTTTAACTGAAACTATCCCACAAATGCTCCTGTAGTGATACTAATTATGTCAACTTTTAACCATAAAGAAATTTTTAAAAGATAGACAATGTATTCTGCAAATGAAACACATCTTACAATAGAAAAACTAAAATGCACGAATAGTACAGTAGGAAAGTAGGGCCAAGTAATCTATTCTAATTGTGGATGTCACTCTTGCCTCACTAGAATGTAACAGCGCATCAGTAGGCAGTACAGCTCAAGTAGTGGATGGGTCCAGCACACTTCCAGGATACACACTTTCTGTTAGGTTTCAAGAGATGATTGTCCTTGCTAATGCAGGTATGCATGATATAACTCTCCATCCATTTCACTGCTCTTCAAGAAAAGCCAACCAATTGTACCATCATTCATTTCTTACTGAGATTTTCGCATGAGAAGTTGGCATAGCTTTCACCTTTACCCAACTCTAGGAGACTAAGTGTCCATCACAAGTTAATAAAACACTGATGCAGTGAGTTCCTATGTTCAGTCCTTTCAAGCCAGCACCATCCACCCATCTGGAGCTGTGCTGCCCTGCTCCATGGTCTTGCAAGGGCAGTGCAAAGCTCTCCTGAGGGTAACACTCAGTCCTCCCCACCACTTCCACTTGTCATGTGCTGAAGGAGGTATTTCATTTCTTGAGCCTAAAATTGAGTAACGCTCATGAATAATGGAAATTTCTGGTCAGTGACTGGAATACAGATCTTCAGAGAAACTTCCATCACAACCACAAGAAGGAATTATCTTTCCTGACTGACCAAGAATTATTAACTGAATTTAACCAAGAAAACATTAGGTTTTGGTCTCTATTCAGACAAGCATTGGTGTGTGGTTTCTCTCAATATTTATTTAGTGAGGCTATTGCAATCACTGAAAGAAGAAATGATATGTTTCTGTTGGGTTTACCTCGTTGTTCCAGCACATGGTGGTTGTGACACAAAGTGGGCAATACAGCATCTGATCTGCAATGACTTCAAATGTTGGAGGCCACTGTTAATGAGTAACATTCATCACTTGACAGCTACGGATCTCTCTCTACTGGAGCCCCTCTGGAAGGAGCAAGGTTGCTCTGGTAAATGCATTGTTTTGCATGGAGAAGACAGCTGGTCACTCCTCTATCAGAATCAGAAGCGGGTGACAATTTAGTTCTGTTCATTCTGCATTTCAAACACTGGATTTGCTAACTCACTGTTTGGACCTGAAGACACCTAATTCAGGTGCTTGCTGTAGCAAATGGATACATCTCAAAGAGCTAAACAGGTAATTTTGCTCCAAAACCTCTTGAAACAGTAGTAGTGAGACATTTATCTCACATACAAGTAAGAAACTACGCAACATAACACAGCATCTGACACTTACATGTACAACAACTGAGTAACTGCATGCAAGTGCAACAGAAAGCTATTGGTAATTACATGAGCAGACTTGCTATCTAAGCATTGCTTGGCCTTTGAGTTATATCATTTAGTACGTCAATAACATCAGCATCTTTCCAGTTTCACATTTCTCAACTTTTCAATTGAGCCAATAACATGAAAGAACATCAAATTTACCAAACAACTGGGGCAATCCCAAGGAAAAGCTCCAAGCCACGGGCTAACCTCAAAGGTTCAGTTTTGTTTGTTTACCTTAAATGCATCTAAGATCCTTCACATGATACTTTGCTATAAACAAAGAAGTTTTCCAATTGCATTATGTTTATAACAAAATCTTGACCCCTTATAGCCTACAATAATTACAGTACTCTGGAATAATTACAGAACTACAATAATTACAGAACTCCATGTTATCTTCTCAAAAGGGAAGAATATATTATCCAAGGGCAGACCACATTTGTGGAAAGCACCTGATGCAAGACATGTTCAGCTCTGGTTCCACAAGTCTTTTTAAAAGAACCCTGGGTTTTTTTGTATGGCAGCCTTGATCTACACTCGCATCTGGTGGCACAGCCAAGCCGATGCAACACTGAACTAAATGCTTCACAGGCAGCAACACCACAGAATGAGAAATCACGGTGTCAGAACGGCTTTCATGGTTCATATGATCCATTTCTTGCAGTCAGAACCACATTTATTTTTCCTTTAAGAAAAAAACCCACATAATTTAAAAAACATATTTCTGAAAGAAACCATTCTGGCAAACCAGAGCTTTCCTGACTCAGTTTGCTTCAAACCAAAGCATCGATGTTACACCTTTTTCAGACAGTGAGACAGATATAAAAATGCATGAAAACAGTAAAAAAATAATCCTTGGTGAAAAAACAGCTCCATTTCTCTCAAGGAAAACCCTTCCAACACATCTGCCAATCTACTTACACAAGGAGGAGATCAAAGTCTTCAGCAGGTGCAGAGAAAAACATTCATTAGATTATTCTGCACATTTCAGGGGGGGTTTAGAGATTCTTAACCACAGGAAGGTAAAGAACCATCCCTGAACCCAGTCTGCAATCCAACTTCTAGTTGCTTCAGCAACCGGGTAACTGATAGTGACCGAGTTCTAAACTTTAAAGCAAGGTCTGGCAGTGATTTTCCAAGGGTGCTGCAGCCAGTACTCACTTTAATTGCTATTGAAAAATCCTTGGAAAAACTACATGGATTCTGGAATGAAGTATTAGGACATTAAAACAACTCTACTGAATGTTTCTTCCCAATAAAAACATACCATTCCCCTCTTTTTCATTAAGATGTCTCATCAACACAGAACATTCATTTTGCCAAACACGAACTTTAATCAAAAGTCTTTCCTTTTGTAGAGGTGTAACTAACTTTGTTATTTAATTAGCTCACTGGAAAGCAAGCAGTTCTGACACCTTGCAGTGCCCCACAAGGGAAATACAGCAAATGGGCACATCAATAGAGGACAATCAATATAAATTAAGTTTTCCCAATATTTTCTTGAAACTGTAACACAGGAGAGAAAGAGATTTTGTTGTTAAGGAGAAGGAGGCTTGCTGAAGTACTTATTGAACAAACAACTGGTTTCATTTACAAAGCTAAATGAGTACTTCACATCTGTTTTAACAAAGTCTAGTTGCATGCTAATTATACCTGTCTGGTTTGGATTACACGATTAACATTTTCTTCATGCACATCAGGCCACAGATAATTATTACTTCATCCACAAATAGTAGAGATTATATTCAAAAGCCTGTATTGATATTATGCAACAACTATCATGTCACTCCTCGCTGCGTGTCAAGGTTAGTGTCTTCATCTTCTCCGCCCAATTAACAGCTACAGCAGCAAAGTCTAGACACACACTCCCAGCAGCTGCGGTGCTGAGAAGCTGCCCTACAGCTATGCTCTCAGTTGCTTGTTTCCTTTGATAGCACCATGGCACCACAAGTTATCCCACCAAAGATCAACTGAGCCTATTTATATAGTCCTTCCCTTTCCAAGCCAAAGTTAAATGAAGTCGAAGGCAGCATCTACAGGACAAACCATAGTCACAGCCTTAAAGGATTAGAAGAAGCCATTGTTTTCATGTCAGACATGTTTTTATAATACAGACCATGTCTATTCTTGTTATTTCATTTTCCTCATCACACCAGCTTTTCAGCAGTCAGCCGACCCTTTCCCACACC
This sequence comes from Coracopsis vasa, assembly GCA_026283785.1. Lineage (NCBI taxonomy): Eukaryota > Metazoa > Chordata > Aves > Psittaciformes > Psittacidae > Coracopsis > Coracopsis vasa. The sequence continues at coordinate 72,425 of JANHGB010040864.1, read as the reverse complement.
ACAGTTTTAAAGGCTCATAAACATTATCTTTATTATATTAAGAGAGATTCAAACATTTTAAAACAGATGTGAAGTCACTCCTGCCAAGAGCCTACACACAGTGTGATTCAATAGGATGTGGGTGCTGTAATGCACTCAAAACCAGTCATTCTAAAACTCTGAGCTCAACTTGCTGAACAATTATTTTTGTCTAGGAAAACAAAAGCTTAAAATAAATGAAGAGCTCCTATCTGCTTGGGACTAAAAGTGATCCGATGACCTGACTGTGGATGCTCCTCAAAGATGCTTCCATTGACAGCATCTGTGGACACAGGAGTGATGGAAAAATAAGGATGATTTTTTTTCTTTAGTGCTGTATAAGGCAATCAGCGTCCATCACATCTCCCATGGTGAAGAGAGACAACAGAAATTCTATCACTCACTGTGCGTAGCTACAGGTTGGCCAAGTTTTTCCTTCACACCACTGGCTCACAGGGGCTTAAATTCCTGTCACATACCTAACAGGCACCAGCCCAGCTCCAGCAGATCAGCTTTTCCTGGGCTGTGTGGTGCTCAGACTTCCCTGCCTCCTCCCTGGGATTTGCTGTAAGCTCTTCCCTCCGGCGCCGCAGCTCCTGGAGCTCTCACGGCTTTTTCTCCGCACCATTTGGAGCTAAATCAATGTTTTTCCCACAAGGCAGAGTTGATCCATGTGGCATCAGTATTTCTTTTTCCATTTCCTCTCGGCAGCCGGTAGCTTTGGTTTTCTAACTTTAAAATCTCTCTGTGGTGATATCCGCAGGAGTTTTTCTGCATGTGTCTCTTGGAATTTACCACATTGATCTGTAGGTGGTCAGCTCAATTTCTGAAACAGCTGAGAACTTTATATGAAACAAATAGAAGGTAGTCTCAAGAAACAGCCTTTCCTCAGATAAGGATACCGTTGGTCTTGGTTATTGGGTTGGCTTTTTGTTGTTTATTTCGTTTGTTTGGTGGTTTATTCTCCCCTTTACTCCAACACGACCCTGTGCCTCTTGTTAGTAGACAGAGAACATCTTTCAGTGGATGTCCAGGAGGGGGGACCTGCTATGGCTGATACATTGTGAGTCTGGAGATAAAGGTGCCACAGCTCTGCCCTGAGACACCTCACTTGCAACTTGCAAGGGCAGTGGCACAAAGGGAAACTGAAGAACGAGTTAACGAGTGTCTTCTATAACCGGTAAAGATTCACATTTTCCAAGCAACAGTATACAAATGGATATTTGACTAATATTAAACAATGGGATAACAATGAGGTTATTTACAGGTTATCATAACCAGTATTTTGTAGTTCAGAACCAAAGGTACAGTACTAGGAAGTTGATACAAACTTTCTCCAAAACCACTCAAAGTAGCTGGCCCTTGGACTGGTCAATACAACACAAACCACTTCAAGCAGGCAAGTCACATGCCCACAAACCCATTAAAGCAGATGGTCTCCTCTGTGGCGCATCCTCCAGGTATCATGCTTTTGTTTCTTACTTAAAACCAAAGGAAACAGCAATATCAAATCTCAATATAACAAACTCAATGTGCAAGTAGGGATGTGCCTGGAGCAAAATATTCTAATTTTCCTGAAAGCATGCACTTTGGACTAAAGCCATCTCTTTTTCTGTTGGCTCTGCCCCCTCAGGGCCACGCACTATTCAGCTGAACAACTGTAAGGTTCTCACTTACAGGGAAATAGGAAGGGGTTTAATGAATCACAACATTTTGTTCATATTTTTACTCGGAGGAGGCATTTTCTACATTTTCTCCCTCTTAGTGAAGTCTAGAGAAATTCCACCCAATCTTGTATAACTGCTTTACTGAGACTAAAAGTTCACTGTCAGATCCTAGGGCTCCCTACCAACCAAAAAGAAAGAGAAAAGGGGGCAGGGAAGAGAAATGCTTCTATGGAGAGAATTAACTAATGAGCTTGCTGAGGCTTACTTATACTCCTCCAGAGACTTATGAAGACCAAGGCTGTGAGTGGTGTTTGCGCATATGTACAATCACCACTCACATGCTGTGGAATGCTCTTTCAACTGAAAAAAAATTCTTTTGAAATTTCTTCCCAATGATCCAGGATTCCTTGGAATTTGAATTCCCACCGCTGTTCAGTGTCAAATAAAGAGAAGGATACGTGGGAGAAAACAGAAAAGATTTGTGTGACAGAAAACCTGACTTTGAGCCAGCCTGCCAGTGGAGTAAATGATACAGCCCTTGGCAATTGCTTTTATCACCTCAAGGAAAGGTTGGCAAAATGGAAATCAATGCACCTTTACTCACTGTTGTTGCTTTGATTCCTGTTTTGCTTGCTCTTGGTTCAAGGAAGTGAAAGGGGCTGGGGGGAGAGCTGGCATTTTTGGTCCCCCAGAAGGCCATTTGAGATAAGCATGGCCAGTGAGGACAGTGTGGGAAAAAATACAATTTGACTTCTCAATTGGGAACTGCACTTACAGAAACAGCTTTACCAAACAAGAGAATCACTTCAAGAGTAAGACGTCCCTTTGTTTGGCTCTAGGGAGTTGATAGAAAAGCTCCATGTAGCACAGATTCACTGAAGAACAGCTATCCCAACTCTGCTACAATGGGATAGTAAGGATGCAGAGATAGGTACAGCTACATATTTAAACACATTTTTTCATACAGAAATTCATTTACTTAATTTACTTTAAAGTTTAGAAATGAGGGATTTTAAACAGAGAAAATTAGCTTGAAGACATGTTCTTTTGTAATATAAAAGGGTGTTTCATTAATCCCTATTTAATTATTTCTCCACACTTAAATCAGCTCAACATTTAAAGAAGAAAGAAGGACACAAATAATTTCCAAGGAAATGCTATATGCAGCTCAAGAAGAAAACAGAGTTCAGTTCTACTTGTCCTTCTTTTTTTCTCCTCTAATACCTTCCCTTCCAGGCAACTGCTCCTGAATGCCTCGATGAACAATTTAATCTCATTTCCAAAAGACATTAAAAACTAAAACAAGGAGATATTGGCTACTTCAGAAATAGCTCTTCCAGCCAAATTTACTAATGTACTTTCAGAAAGAGATCTTAGATTGAAGGAGAAGAAAGGGCTATTAAACATGTACATAAAAAACCAGAACAACAAAGCTCTTAGCTGGGTGGAACAAAAGCAGCTGATGTTTACAGGAAATTCATATATGAAGTCTTTAAAAGGCAGTGAGGATGAAGAAGCTCCATAGGTTGAGGAGCTTCCAGGAAATCTGCATTCCTGGTATATTTTTTTTCAAGCTTAGCTTTTCCTGATAAAAGCACAGGAAGGGCAAATTACATTCGGTACCAAAGAAGATTAAAATACCAACCCTTCTTTCCCATTTTTCCATCTTGCTTTTACCTCCACAGATCAAACAAATGACATTAACAGCCCTATAAAGCTACCAACAAACAAAAAGCATGAAAAACCGTGTAATAAAGAAATGCATTTCATATTTAGAGAACAGCTTAGCATAATAGTGAGGTAAAGGAGAATCCTTTTTGCAACAGATTTGATGCAAAGAAAATTCACAAGTATATGCCAAAGTTTCAGAAAGTAAAAACTAATGAGAGGTGCGGACATCTTTGGCATGAGTCTCATTCTCAGCTTCTTTTCTCACTTCTGGGTTTTTTTATTTCCCTTACAAAACTTTGAACTTGAGATTCATGATATGGATTTTATTAATCAGCAAAGCAATCTATGCCTGCTGCTCCCTCCAATTTGTACTGCTAGAGAAGACAAAGTGCAATGGCAGTTCTCAAGCAGCGTGGCCCAGGCTGCACCATGGGGCTGTGGTGTCTGCCTCTAAAAGCAGTTAAAATTCAGCTCTTGGGGGGGGGGGGGGATAGATTTGTCTTTTTTTTTTTTAAGGAAAAATTAAAATTTAAATACAAAGCTGAGCTCATCAGGAACTGAAATTGCAAATTTGTTCTGGTTTTAATTGCAGATTACATTCTGCAGTTCCTTCATCTGTCCATGCAAGAAAACCTTTGTTCAGATTCTGTGTTTCCTACTCTGTCCTTCTTGAAGTTTGTCCAACATCAGAAGAGTTGCAAACAGCAGAGAAAAACAAGCCAAGTTAATGACTGCTCCTATCTTCTAACACAGGAACACAGGCAAAGCTGAAGCAAAGGGAGCATACCTCTGTGAGTAACACCTCTGCTCTTGGCCACAGTGGTGTCCCCCCTGACTGACTGCTTTTGCTGTGTTAGCAAGCCAGACTCAAATAAACTTTTTTCAGCAGATGCAGCATTTAAAAAGTAGATCCCTTGTTGCTTAAGAAAACCACGCTTTGATACAGCCCTGTCCTCCTCCTGGTCAGTTCTGAAGCCCGTCTCCCAGCAATCTCCATGTTCTCAGGCTATTTTCTATTAGAGGTGTCAATCCCTCTTGGAGATGATCAGGACCAAGCACTGTCCTCTGACACATGTGAGAATGTGGCAGAGTAAACTTGGCCTCCACAGAAAACCACACTGCAAAGATAAATCAAAATCCCCAAGCAGCATTACACATACGCAATATTTCCACAGATAGGTGGAGGAAACAGCAGCTTTATTAAAAATGTGCCAACTAAACACTCCCCTGTGCAGTACAAACTGCTCTGCCCAGCACATCCTGCACACGCGCACCCATGGGTGCTGGCACGGAGAGGAGGTGGCTCTACACCACGCTACCCAGCGTTCAGGGAAACTCTCCTCCTCCTCCATTCATCTCCCTCCCCATCCTCATTTTCCCTGCATCACACTCCTATTAACTCCTCTGCAGATTCCTAATGTGTCTTGTTTGGTGGCTCACAGCCAGCCTGCTGTCACATCACCCACAGCTCACAACACAAGACCGAAAGGAAGGAGGCGAAACTCCCCCGGAGCCGCCCGTGCTCCGCGGCACCACTGCAGGGTACTATTACAGGAAACACTTACTGGCAGCCCCAGTGTTGGATAATGCTGATTGACGAGCAGTGACAGCACTTCTCAAAGTGTGGCATACATGGACATGCAACAAAAGTAGATTAGGGAAGCACAGCAGCAACCACTATTTAGCCATGAGTTATCAGATAATTCTGCTATTTCCTCTGTTAGGGAGAACATACAAAAGTTCCCCTAATTTAGCTTTAGTTAATATGCACCGCCTCTTTCTTCCATTTAGATCTTTTGAAAGCTCCTTGAAATGCAACCAAAGGTTGCACCAGAGGTTCAAGGCAGATATGGCTTTTTCTGGGTGTTTTTTATAAATACCTGACATTGCTGTGCCACTGGTAGCAACGGCAAGCACAGAAATAGAAGCATCTAAGCAGATAGAGGAAGAAAAGAGAAATGTTGCAAAGGATGAAAACACAACAGTAATGGGAGCCTTCCATTACCTCCATGGAAACTAGATAACGTCACATCAGGAGGCATTGCAGAGCCTACATCCAGGGATATGATTAGCAGCAGCTTCGCTGAACAGCCAGGCAGGAAAGCCACATGCAGAGCAACAGTTCACTTAACCCTGAGCAGTGTGTGGTACCTGACTAAATGTCAGCAGTGAAGAACTGCTCTGTAGTAGTGACCACAGCATCCTCCAATGCAATATCCCTGCTGGAACAGAAAGAGGTAGCTTGGGGGATTTTTTGTTTAGCTTCAAAGGCAGAAACTGCAGAAAAGTAAGAAAAAGGAGTTTCTTAAATTATTTCAAAGGAGTTCAAAGAGGCAGTTGACACACTAAGCCTCTGGTGAGCAGCACAGAAACTATTTAAAGACACCACACTGAAGATTAAGAGAAAATACCACTTATCAAAAAGAACTTTAGAAGGACCAAGACAAAGCCATCACAGCTGGAAAATATGGTAAAGGACACCGCAAAAAAGGAGGAAAATATTTTCCCAAAAGCATCAATAGGTCCAAATGACAGGATTATGGACTCACACAGGTTCAGCGCAAAAATACAATTAGGTGGGCTTAACAAACCCAAAACAACAAAACCCAAAAACCCGCCACAAAACCAACACTCACAAAAGAACTCACAGGAGTTCTCAAAACCATTTTATCACAAACATTTTATCAAATTTTATCAAAAACACATTTATCAAAAGCAAGAACCCTGCCAGAAAGCCTAAAGGACCACAAGATAATCAAAGCACACAAGTAACATCCAGAGATAACACCAGAACAAACCAGGAAAAGCTTTCATCGTATCCATGCTCCTGCTGAAGAGAAGTTCTCACTCCAGGACGCTTCTGTTTGGGGAACGCCTCAGAAGTATCATTAGTCTATGGAAGATATTGATGAAGAGAACAGCAAGATAATTCTAGGATGAGAGCTCATCTGCCTAAATTTCTAAAGGGTTTCTAGGATTAAATAGTCAAAGCCATTGAAACACCAGCTCAATAGCATTTTAAAAAAAGGGAAAAAAGACAGAAAGAGGTATTATCAGGAGTAAACCAAAACACAAGTCATTATATCATGCTTTAAATCCCAGGTGTGATTTCCACCTTCAGTGCAACCTTTAGTATTGTTATACTTGCTACAGAAGGAGCTGAAAATCATCTGGGGAAGATCCTACTGGTAAAACTGGTAAAGGTTCAGAGAAGGGCAATGGGGAAGAAACAGCTTCCTCATCAGAATGACAAAGTAAGCCAGGACTATTGGAGATGGAAAAGAAGCAACTGAGAGGGGATACAACAGAGGCCCAGAAATTCACCTGTGACACAGACTGATGGGGTACAAACATTCGCTACTGCTTATGGAAAGAAACAGCTGCCATCTAAAGAACCAAAGGCAGCCAGGGCAAAAATAAACTGTGGAAGCAGTTCTTCAGACATGGTGAAGCTGTGACACCTTCCTGCTGAAATTATCTAGACGCAGAAGTGAACGCAAATTCAAACAGATGCTGGCCAAACTAACTGAAGAAAATCCTCCTGGAATTAACTCTAAAGACACCCACTGTCCCCAGGAGCCTGGGACTCAAAAGAGCTGGAGGCTGCCAGCATATGGCAGGGACTGTAGGCACTACCTTCCTGCTCACCCCTTACATGCATCTCCTGGCACCTACACCATGACTACAGGCAGAAACACAATGATGAGCTTGACAAACCTCTGCTTTGACCTGATCCATTTCCTACAGAACAGTTATTAAGACTGGAGTGGCAACCTCTGAAACAGATAAAAAAACATATCTTAAAGCATCTGAGCTCTTGTCTATCTGCTCTGAAACATGACTCACACCAGAGGCTTAGTTAGCAAAAAGGTATTAACAAAGACTTTCCTGCATTACCTACTCCACCAAAGCCAGGCAGAACCATCACTTCAGTGTTCCTGTGACCTTGTTGCATTACAATGAAATAACAGCAAAAAATGTATAGAGAAAGTCAATCTTTATCCCAAACCAAGTCATTTAGCACAAATTTTAAATCTATAGTTACACAGACATACCACACACTTCCGCATCCTTCATTCCCAAAAAGACCCCAACAGAGCTAACCAAATATTGAGAGGAGATTCAGATAAAAGCATGACCCAGAAATCGATTCTCACTTGCTCAGGATTCAAGGTATTACCACATTGTACCCTCATTGTGATGAGGGGTTTAGACACAGCGGTACAAGTCCGAGCTCATACAAATTATACTAACTGTATGGAACTGCAGGGCAGCTAAGATCTTCAAGTACAAAGGGGCTTGCATTTGCAATCCCTCTGATATTCCCAGTACTGTCTTCAAACCACATTCAAAGGCAAGTGGGAGGAGGGAGGTCTACTCAAAGTAATGGTGAAAGAAGATAGATTCACCAAAATCAGAGAGAAGGGCAATATTCACAGAGGAGAACACATCCAACGCAGTGAACAGAAGATGGTGGAACTGGCAAGGAACTTTGTATGATTTGGTAGCCAAGTTCCAGTATTTTATAATGCCATCCGTGTTCCTCAGCTGTGTGTGAAAATCCCATCCAGGGAGGACAGGAACAAAGATAAAGCTGGAAGATGCTGAGAAGAAGAAAACAAAAACTGTAGTTGACAACAGGTTCAGCCAACTAAAGAAGATTTTAAGTTCAAGTGGAGAACATTCAGCTCGACTCTGCTGGAGATATTTAAAAACCTGGCGCTTTAGATGAGAATTAACTGAAAAGTATTTGTTGATCTTCACATTTGACTTCAGAAAGAAAAAAGTTCTCAAAAAATCCAAACTAGGTAAAAGCTCCCTCACATGTTTCACCAGGCTTAAAGAAAGAACTTTCTTTTTACGCAGAGAAGTGGAGCTCGGTCAATCCAATCCAGCTGGCTGATTTTGACTGATAATATCATTTGAATGACACCTTCCAGCAGGTTTTGTAACCCAGGATTGCCAAATCGACACTCCTGATACTTGAGGTTCACTGCCCAAAATCAGTGGAAAAGTAAAATGACAACATAGAAATATTTTCCTACCATGAATGAGTTTTGTGAACTTTGGAAGCATTTCTTCTCATATATAAATCAACCTGGTGCCTTCTCTCTTCCCTGCAACGCGTTTTGTCTCATGGAGTGGAGGTGACACCACTGCTCTGTAAACATCCCTGCAGGCAGTGATTCAGGTGCAAATCAACCAGCAACTCATTTTACAAACCAGGATTACAGAACACTCGGCACTGGGAAGCACACAGGAAAACACAGAACTTCCAGAACAACTGGGCCACAATGTGCATGAGAACCATCTGTGTCATTTTGTTTTCATTCCTCCTTTCTTTTGCAATTTCATTTCCTAAATTGTATGAGACGCATGAAAGGAAGTGCCAGAAACCCTACTCGCCTTTTAGGCAAAGGAGATGGAAAAATAATGATAACACAGATGTATTTTTTTCTACAGAAATTATTAAATACACAAACCATAATCCAGCATTTTCTACAGATCATCTTGAAACCATTTCACCATTCCAAAGCAAAGGTGTAATTTTTGTTCCATTTACAGAGATTTAGGACATCTTGAGAAAGAGCAGTTGTTTGATTTACATTCAGTGGGGACTTGCACCACCCCTGTGCACAGTGCACACTAATTTGCACATTAACATACAGTGACTAGGAAAAAAGCAAGCAACTGGAAAGCTAACTGTGACATTTTTCCAAATCTCATGTTTTGTTGCTGAGAAAATAGCTTGGTCTGGCTTCAGGCCTGTGAATGCTCTGTCAAAGCAATCAAAAGAACGATAAAGATACTGGAGTCGAGCCACACCAACTGGAGACTTCTTAAGGCCTCTTGCCAGATATAACAAGAGTAAATATGAAAAGATAATATTCCAGGAACAAACTAGGATCAAGTTTGCAACCAGTAAATACCCAATATCTTGCCAGCCTCAGACCTACTGCACGGACCAAGGAGCCCGCCCTCTCTCTGGAAGGCTGCTTCCATTGGAGTTATCACATCCTGCTCTCTGAGAGAGACTTCTCAGGCAAAAGTCTGCATCAGCCTGTACCTACCCCTTGCTCTAACAAAATTGCTGGATTGCAAACGTAAGGGCTGACTCCTTTTGGCACTGCGTAATTCCATTTCTTTATTTTTGCTGTCACACTGCTGCTATTATTCTACTTTGATCCCAGTCTTGGTATTGAGACTGCCATCAGTACAAGGTAGAAAGGAGAACCCAATAGCATCCCCACGGTCCCTTCCAAACTGAACAACTCTGTAATCTCTCTATTTTTGGTAGCAGCATCTAGATTTTGTGATCTTATTCCAGGTAACAAATGAATGACCTTTCAGCTGTCCTCCAGAGTCTGGGCTGACCCTCACTTTAACACCTACATTTCCCTTAGCTCCACACCAGTCCAGACTCATCTCGCTGTTACTACTGCAAATCACTGACACAACATGAACAGGTTAGACCTATAACAAGGCAACAGATTTATCAGGCTTCATATTAAATTTTCTCTATTTTTAAGCTATTGCCTGTATTAATGTTCTAAGTTTGATAAATTCAAAACTAAAAGAAAAATAAGATAAAGAAACAAGTCAAAGCATTAAAAGAAAAGCACAGCCTGGAAAAAGGTACCACTGATTTAATTGATGTTATTCTGGAAAAAAGGAAAGGGTTCCAGCCAGCAAGATATTAATGTGAAAGCAGAATGAAAGCCTGTGACAGAATTACTGTGTTTTGACCAGCTGTAGAAGTGGCCTTCCTTATTCATGCCTATTCTTCTAATGGAATATCTGAACTTCCCCTCTTCATTCAAATGCTCAAGTCACAGATACAGACCTTAGGGTAAGCAAAACTTCTACACAGATTTTCATCACCCCACATCAAAGAATTAGTAAGGTTTTCTAACAGTGAAGACATTTACCCTCCAACCACAACCGACACACTATCAGTTCACAACCTATTCCCAGCACCTCTGCCACAGGTTTCAGTTAAAGAACAGAGGGTAATACTAGACTATGGGTAATACACTAGGCTACGGCAAAGGAGATGTAAGTCTGAATGCATACAAGAGGGAGAAGAGAGGCATAAATAACAGCAATTAATGATATATGCAATTTACAGAGAACAAATACGTTCTTCATACATTCTTTAATCTCGGTCTTTGAAAGTCTTATAGAGGAGGATCCCAGAGAACAGGGACTGGAATTAGATGGTGCTGACAGTCCCTATCATATTCGTTACTACCAAAATACACAAAACCTGCAATTTTACCTGTTTTAAGCAAACAAACTATTTCATAGTTAGATCTTTGTAAGGTACAGCCTAGTTCAACCACATATACAAGCACTGAATCTTCTCAATCAGAAAATAAAACCAACCAGATACTACACAGATTTCTTTTGATTGCTCTGTCATATCTGCAATTCAGAAAGCATACAGCTCTTACCCTGCTTCCAAACAGACCTACACTTGCTGGAACAAGTCACCCAAGCTCCTGCCTGATGTCTCTCTCAAGGCTTCCTACATATCACAAGTTACAGTGACAAAGGAGTGACGACCTTAAAAGCTCCTGCTCATTACATCTTAGCTCTTATTATGGCCTAACCCAACACTTTAAAGTGTCTCAAGCTCAAAACCTGTGTTTTTCCCAGTGGTATTATATTCCTAATATTGCATTTTTAGACAATTTTGGTATTATGGCTCCAGCATTGGAGCTTCATTAACTGGGATATGGCTCCATTAACTGGGATACGGCTCCATTAACTGGGATAACATTAATCACTTGTTATCTTACATTTAAAAACCTATATTTTCATTGCTTTTCTAGTAGGAATACAAACATCAAGTACAACTATGGGAGAAAAAGATTTAATACAGTACATGGTCAATGGTGCAGAAACTTGAGCAATGATGCAAGAACAGCAGGGATCCATCTCTTTCTATACAACCTTTAAGCATTCCAGTTTCAGGAAGCTCCCTAATCATAATCCATATTAATACTGTAGGAGTACAAAAGTGAGATTAGAAAGGATGCATACAGAACACATTAAGTTTTGGTCTAAAATATGCTGCAACATCTACCATAAAAACAGCAACCATCAATTAGATTTACCGCAAATGTCAAACATATGTTTAAGTCAAACCAAGTCCTATCATAACTCTATAAAAACTTGGGAGCAAACCAGTCCAATTTTATATAAAACTTGATTCACACGACTTTTGATGTTGTCTGAAGGAGCTATGCTAAGGAACATCGACATTTAAAGTTAATTGAAACCATAGAAAATTCCCACAATCCCAACTTTAAAATCCCTCTATGGAGAGGGGTTACATAGAGGGACTTGAAAAATCCACGTTTTCTCAGACAGAACCCGTGTGTTCTGGTGTTTGGAGGTGTTCTGCACTGATGCAGGTATGTGCTTTTTACTTTGAGGCACTACCATATATGAAGAGCAGCAGTTGTCAATGCAGAACATAAAGCAGCATCCTAGATTTAAAAACAGACACATCAGTGTCACTACACCCACTTACACACTCGAGATTGGGAGGCCACATATTGCCAATTTCAGCTGTACTTTTATTCTCTGCCAAATTGTGTTTTCTCTGTGTAAAAGTGAACTAATCTGGTGATGTGTTATTCCAGCAATAGCACACAAGTACTGCAAAAATGGCTGACAAACTACACGAGCACTTTTAGTTGTGATAAAAGTCTGAAAATTCCCAGTCATCGGCATCAGCTGCTCGTTTTTCTTCTTTTAGGAAGCATTAGAAGTATTTGGTTTCCATACCATTCCCACTGCAAACCACTTATTTTCTTTCTCAGTGCCAGATCCAACATTCCTTGCAGCCTTTGAGGATTAAGTCACTTTTACTCTTTATCCCACACATGAAAAATAAAACCAAAGTTAGTACAGCAAGCCAAGTAATCAATATTTTAGATAAAGCTTTATGAATGATGCAGAGAAGAAACAAAGTGCAAAATAAATTCCAGTAATGCATTAAAATTACATTTAAAAGTTCTGGTAATTGCACATTCATGTTTACCAAGCATTTCTCCAAGATACTTTCCTAATCTATATTGCAACTGATGTGAAATCCTGGTCTAGGAAGCTCTGAAGACCCACAAACTGGGACACAGCTTTATTGATGATAACAGTAGTCACCTAATAATTCAACAGTATCAAATCCAGGACTGAAAAATTAGACCTCTCAGAAAAAGTCTTGGTATTGATTTTATCTTACCAAATTACTTCCAACCTTAGCACATACAAGCATTCAGGTTTTCAAGCTTCTTAGATCCATCAGAGCTTTAAAGCTTCAATTTTTTATTCCAAATGAAGGCTTTATTCCTAAGTAATGATTTGATTCTAGTAACAAGAATCTTATAAAAACTACTTCTGTAAGATTAGAGTTAAGATCACTGAAAGGTTTGAGCAATAACTATCCTTTACTACTCTAATGCAGAGACTTGTGCTTCACTATCATGGAGTTAATCTATTTCATGCAGCCAGCATCGGCAGCAGGATGGACTTGGGACTGAAGGAGATACTGCCCCAACTCATGTGAGCACCTGGCTGGCTTTTGCTCTTCCTTCCTTCTGTAGCAGGACTGAAAAATGACTGTCTTCTAGCAGCACTCCTGACAAGATACCAGGGATTGGTTCTGAAATCAAGGGTATGGGACTCTGATACCACGGTCACATCTGCCTTTACTGTGGGAGGCATCACATCAGGAACTCTGACTCTGGCTTCGTTACTCGGTATCACAGACGCTTTTCTCTATTTCTACTTGGAAATAATTACATAATAATACATAATAAATAATTACAACTTGGTAACTTTAACTACAAGACTGTTTCATCCACACACAAACATATGATGTTAACATAAGATTCTGCAATTTTAAAGGCTCATTAATGTGATTATCAGAGCACAAGCCATGTCTTGCAGCTTAGCATTTATGGCTTACCATTAAAAGACTGCAATAAGTATCTGTAAAAGAAAAAAATAACCCCACACCTCAAAGCACATCAATTCTGAGGGACCACATATTGCTAATAATACTTCAATCCAAATACTTTACACAGTGTTTTCTGTTATTATTCTAAAACCCATACTCCAGAAACAAACCTACACTACATTTGATATGAACAGCATTTGCCAGCTGAAGACCTCAAGTGCAGGCTGCACAGGAGATGCTGAGGCTGATACACTGCTATGAAATGGCAGCAAAGTGGTAGCTTGGCAGCTGAAGACACCTCTGTTCCAGCTGAGAGAGCGTAACGAAGCTACTGAGCACTGTGCATCCACTGCTCTGAAGATGTGATCATCAAGCATCTGTACCTCAGTCACTGCTCACCCATGTTTATCCAAGTTACTAAACAATTTGGGTGGGCTGACTTCAAAGGAAATCATAAACAGATTCTTGTTTCTCTTTAACTGGAGAGCAGAAGCCGCTCGCCTTTCCCACCACCAAACCAAGCAACCTGCTCAGAAATTGGAGGGAAAAAAGCCTGGGATTGAGGCAAAAGCAGGTGCAAGAACAGCTCAAATCAACTCCTGACCTATGCCTGTTGTGGGTGAGTGATTACACGTTTTCACTGCAACAACTGTCTGCACCATGAGCATATTACTGAGCTCCAAGCAAAGCATGTGTTGCCAGAGTGGATTCTTGTTAAATGCATTGCTCCAGCACTGTGAAAAGACAGGCTCAAAATGTTCAGGATGAAATGAAGCTTTCTCGTACAGATACAGTTTGATGTATGTGGCCAGAAAAGGGGGCAAGCAACACTTTTTTCCTTATAAATCACCTTTGAAATTGCCACTGCTTTAACATGGACTACCATCTCAACAGATTCGGTGCCATATGCTCAATGAATCACTGCTCTCTTTAATAAGGCGAGGGACTTACTGGAAGTAAGAAAGGAAGGGAAGAGGAAATGTACTTGTAAATCATTCTTCTCTCTACACTCATATTCAAACCTTTTATTTTTGTTCACGAAATGTGCTTTCACATTTAATAATGGCAATCCTTCACTAGGACAACTGAACAGAAGTAGGTCTTCATCACGACAACTCTATTATCAACGAAATCACAAATGGAGGTAAAAAGATTCTCTTCATCCAAATGTGTTTGCATCCAATTTCTGAACAGACTTAACACTGTGCAAGCAACAAGATTCACAGAGACCACCACACAGCATTTGTAGGACAGTCCAAATCTAACCTACCACCCTTTACAAGCTTTCAGTCTTCAAACTGCATATAAAGGGAAAAATGGTCTGTAAAACTGCCTTTTCTGGAAGTGCATGAGGAGGCTACCAGAGGTTTGCAAACCCCTCACTATTACCCAGGCAGGTATTTGATCATGGGCTACTGCAGTGGCCAACACTGAAACCTTTCACAGATGCTGCTGGAAGCAGGGCCATCACAGTGGAGCTGGAGAGGATGCACTGCAGAAGGTCACAGGAGGTAGAAAACAGGGATTCAGAATATTCAAAAGCACAATCCAAGGAAAGATATTTAGATGCTTAAAAACTCAAAAAGAAGAGCAAACCAGGTGATGACATCTGCCTGAGGCACTGCTGTAGACAGCTCACCTGCACCAAAAAGGGCTGGGAAGGATCCCGCAGCCCCCCCAGCCCAGCAGTGATTCAGGTGCTGCCTTTCCTCAGGCACAGCCAAAACACGCTGCTGGGCGCAAGCGTGCTCAACTGCACCGAGCAGTTTTAATGCACTGAGCACAAAGGCAGTTCCATAAATCACAACCTGCCCATTAGCTCGGGGGGAATATTCTGGCATTTAGATGTTTTAATGGTATAAGAGCGAAGGTGTTGCTTGCCATTACTGCAATCTCAGACATCCCATTCAGCACTTATCCAAGGCAGTGTATGTACTTCCTCTGAGCCACTTTATGGTTCACATCCTCATTTCAGTCTGAAAGGTTAATTTATTCGCCAAAGATTCTGCATAAATTTCTGAAAATTATTGTCTTTTTCCCTCAGCAGAAAGGCTTTGAGACTTTACAAATCATGTAAGTAAAAAACTGTATTGCTCACTGAGTAACAACCATTCCCTGTATTTGTCCTATACATGGATCCACTAAAGCATCCAGATTCATCTGGCTGCAGCAATAATGTCTAAGAGGGTATTCAGAAGAATATTTCCCTGAAGGCACAGGTGCAAATGGCCAAAACAAAGTCTAAATACTTAATAAATATAAAGCCACAAACCCCAACACTTCAAAACATTCACTGTAGTTCTTTTTCTGTCGATTTGACTACGGAGGAAGAATGAATACATTTTTTTCAGATTCAGTATCAAACGTCAAATCATCCAGAAAATGAACAGCAATTTACAGGAAAGATTTAAAACTCAAATCACAGAGTTTATAAGTATTTTCCAACAAATAAAGGATGGACTGATTTAGGTAAGAATGTACATGGATTTCTCTCATGATTTCCATTCCCACTCAGCATTCCCTGCTTCCAACCCCCCTCAATGTACTGTCACCTACTGAAAAATCCTAAACTGATTTTTAATCCAGAAGAGTGCTCATCTTTCAAGTTGGTGTGAGATCAATACAGCTCACCTACTCCCATAAGTGGAAGAAGGGGAAGACAAACATGTGCCACTTAGAGAAATAACACTCTTTTACTATTAAATATTTACTACTGGTATTGAGAGGCTTGCAAGCTGAATTGCAGAAGGTATTCTTTATTACTGACTAGACAATGAAATATTTTCATTAACAGATCTAATACTTGCCAGTAGTCCTTTGTGTTGCAATGAAACCACCGCCTCTGCTTTTCTTTACAGGGCATTTATTTGTATTTTATATTGTTTTCCTCTATTCTGCCTTTTTTGATTGTTTGGATTCTTTGGTTTGGGGTTTTGGTTGTGTTTTTACTATACAGTGTCCCTCATCTCCTCATTTACATCAACCCTGTGATTGCTACTGAATACTTTATAGACTGTAACACTGTGACTTACACCTCCCACAACATCAGAAGTGTATCACAGTGTATCAGAGCATCACTGCAGATGGACATAAAAGCTCAGGAGGTCTCTAGTCCAAGCTCATGCTCAGAGCAGGGTCAGCTCCAAGGTCCAGTCTGGACTGGAAAACCTCCAAGCTGGGGGATTCTCCTGCCTCTCTGCACAGGCTGTTCCAGCTTCATTATCCTCACAGTGACAGTTTCTGTTCCTGTATTCAGTTCAGATCTCCCCGCACTTCAATTCATGACTGCTGTAGCTCACTCTCCTTCCACATCCCCCAGCAAAGCCCCTGGCTCTGTCAGGCTGTTGTTTGACCTCTGAAACCATCTCTTCTCCAGGTCAGATGAACCCAGCTGCCCCAGCCTCTCCTCTTAGAGCAAGTCCTCCAGCCTCAGTCATCCTGGGAGCCTCCCCAGCCTCTCCCTAGATTAGCAACACCTTTCTTGTAGTGAGAGGATAAAACTGGACCCAGTATTACACCTGGTCTAACAAGTGCCAAATACAGGCCAAGAATCACCTCATTTTAGTGATTATGCTCCTCTTAATGCTGTTCAATATGCTGTCAACCTCCATCACAGACAGGGCACACAGGTAACTCACATCAGCCCCCAGATTCTTCAGCAGAACTTCTCCCAGGTGGCCAGTCCCCAGCCTGTGCAGGGCATTATGACATTCCCAGTGCACAACGTGCTAAAATCAAGGTGGACAATGTCTACTGCCCACTGCTCATCCACAGCTACAGTAACCTCAACACAGAGGGTAATCAGGTTGGTCGGCTGTGGTTTACTGTTGGAGAATCTGTGGTGGCTACTCCCAAAAAACTCTTCCTCTTT
>JANHGB010040864.1:39872-55131 GCA_026283785.1 Coracopsis vasa | reverse complement strand
AAAAACTCTTCCTCTTTCACATGCCAAGAAATGCTCAAGCAGGAATTACCTCTCCTCTGATCCAGACCCATGCCCACTCTGAGTGAGCCTCTCACCCAGTCCACAGAGGAGCTTCAGATACTGAAGCATTTCCTTCACAGGAAGGGCAAACTTTCATCTTCTCTGTGTGTCTTCACTGAGAACCCTCTATCTACTCATTATCAAACTCGTGCTACCCGCTCTCCTCTTCCTTTCTTATTTCATGGCATCATAGCTCTGCCTCCACTGGCAGACTCCATTTTGAAGCAGTACCAATCCCACACTTCTTGTAGGCCAAGAGAAACTGAGCTGTTCCATACTTTCTTGCTAACACAGGCTGCACATATAAGCTCGAAATGAATACATTCATAATTTAGGAAACCTCAGATATGGTGATGCTACACAAAGCTTTGTGTTCTACTAGCGTTCTACTGTGCAAGTCTGGTGAGTGAATCAGAAACACAAATAAACTTTAAAGCCATCAGAACCCCAGAACAGCTTCATTCCCTGTTATTTCTGGAAAAAGCATACCTTGTTGGACTACTTCTGTTGTTTCATCATCTTTCTTGGTACCACAGACACCCGCTAAGAGACGATAAGCTCGCTTGGTTGATGAGCCCCTAAGTGAAGATGCTGACACTGATTTATGAAGCAGCAAGATGTACAAAGAGTGAGACTGTCCCCTTGTGAATTTTCTCTTAAGCCATGGAAAAATGTAATTATAAAGGATATATGTTAGTAGGAAACTGTGGTCTGATGGTTCAATTACTGCTTTTACTATGGCATGCTACCACAGCATACCATCATATGTTAAAATTTCAGCAAGAGAATCAAAGTTATGTGACAGGTTTTATTTATACATTTCTAATTGTGCAATTAATAATCTTCATAGAACTGTACAAACAATCAAGGCAGATATTTGCCATGTGCACACCAGGGGGTCACAGAGAAGTGGGTAATCCTGTAGGAAGCAGAAAACACCTTTCCCTCTATAACGAAACTATAGAAATCTGGGTTAAGGCCGTTCAGGAGGTCTGTGCAGGAGATGGCTACTGTAAAACTAACACAACAGCTTCATGTCTTATTACAGCCAGTCGCCCACCTGAGATTACAGGGAAATGACTATTGCTTTTCGACATCTCAGTGGCCAGTACTTCAGTTACTAGTCAAAATAAACATGAAAACACAGGAAAGCACGACCTTCTAGTTTTAAATGTTGCTTGGAGCTGACTTGAGCACCGAATGGAAGAACACACTGAGCTCAGTAAGTAAAAAAGAGAACTAACTGCACTGCTTATGAAACTCAGCTGCTGACCTCATTTTTTTGATAGGCAAATAACTGCTTTTTGCACAGCTGAAAATCAATGTTGACACAGCAACGAAATTTTACCTGTGTATTACACAAACATAGCCTCCAGCAGAGAAGATATAAAGATCAAACTAACCTGACCTTAGCAAAGTTCAGCAGGTAATAACATAGCACTAGCATGAGAAAAGCTGTAGGTAGAAGCCAAGGCAACAAGAAGTAACTTTTAAATAGAGAGCCATTGCTAAAGGAATACTCGGGTTTTGTTAAGAGTGTTATTAAAATTGACATCAGCTACGCCAAAAGAAAGGTAAAACAGTTGAAAATCATTTTCTGCACTTTATTTTTAAACCAAAAGTATCTACAGGGTGCACTGAGCCAAGCAGTGCCACTTGATTCCACTTGGCTTTAAAATCCTTTATCTTGGTACCAGAGGTCAGCAGATACCACAAAGCTGATCCTTACAGACACATATTCCAGCAGCTTCGCAGCTCTCAGGTAGCACGATCTAGTCACTTCTGTGCATACAAACCTCAGCTCTGCATGTGCTATATTGATAGAGCCCATACAAGTATTATTTTCTATACACTGCTGGATTGCACAGAGATACTTCTAAGATAATTCTGTTTAGTGAAATAAAGATACGATCATGAAATTATCTAACCAGCTAATTATACACTCTTCAATTGATTCTAAATGTTAAACATCCTAAATTAACAGGTCCTGAAATTTCTAACCCCTGAAACAATTTCTTTGACCACTGGCAAGTAATTTGGCAGCATCCTAATTTAATGTGTAGCCGAAACTAACGAGCAACGGAGGAGACTGGAGGCAAGTACCAGTTAATCTCTCATTTAAGATGAGCAAAATTACTACAATCAATGACACCAAAGTCAAAAGCATGTTCATATGAATACAGGCAGTAGAAACCAACCTAATACAGAACAGTTACATCTTGTAATTAGAAGTAATTTTTATACACTACAATTTTTAGATACTATAAATGTAGAAAAATAGATATGTCTAGTAGTGTAAGGATTGATTAAAGAGATATAGGGATCTTGGAGAAATACCGCCTTTCCAATAAGAAATAAAAATGATGAGACAGACTCTGAGGAACAACTTGCTAAAGGTATAAAAAGTGCTACTATATTTATCTGCATAGATTTCAAAAGCAAGAAAACTGCCATAAAGATTTAAAGGCAAGAAGTGATAAAGATGCAATAGATATGCCTGTGAGACTTAAGGCCACAGCAGAAAAGTTAAGTATAAATAATTACACCGGAGCAAAGTAAGTTCCCACTCTGGAGCCTTTCCTTAAATGAGGGGAGAGCCGGAGGAACTGTCGGAAATGAAATAGGCTTTACCACAATTGATAAAATTCACACAAAAATCACCTGGATTGGATGTCATTCAAAGAGCAGTTCCGAGACAATCTGACAAATACATTTGTTCTTTCTGTGTTACCTCAGGATAAGCTTCACATGTTACCCCACTCAGCTGCACTCAGTTCTTTATAACCAGCATAGCATTGCTGTAATAACAACTACAGAGCAAGACTGACTTCAGCAGAAAACAACAGAAGGTGACAAACGCAAAGACAATATTCAAAAGACAATATTCAAAAGGAGAAAAGAAGATGGACTCCTGAAATCTTCATATTTAAATGGGGTTAAAACAATTCAGGATTAGTAGACATATACTGACCTAATACAGTACAGATCTGCTAACATGGCTTCTATCAAGCTCAGTCTTACCTCAGAAATAGCCAACAAGTACATTATTCAGGGTGACCTTGTTGTTACAGGTATTTTAATTTCTGAGAAGCTTTTTGCAAAGCCCTTCACCAAAGACACTTCCAAAGACTAAGTAATTACAGCATAAAAGGAAAGGGTCTCTGAGTGCATCAATGATATTAAAAAAGAAAGGCACAAAGATGGGAATGAATGGGCAGCTTTCACAGTGACAGAGAGTCTGCAGTATGCTTCCAACGGCACTGGTCAGTGCATTCCTGAAATTAAGAGTCTATGAGGCAACAAAGTTTGCAGATGATGTAGATTCTTGCAATGATGTAAAAACAAATTACTTGCAAGAGGCAGCAGAAAGCCTCCGTGTACAAAGTGACCAAGGATAAAGTGAAAGATGCATTTATCAAAGTTGAGCAGTGCCATGCAACACACACCCAAACCCAAGATTATGACAGGAAAGCTCAGAAAGGTGGAACTCTCTCTGAACAAGGACAGAGACAGCTGTGGACTTCCACCTTGGAAAAGAGTTCAAGAGTGGATATACTGAAATTGCATGGACTGTTAGGCAGAAAACAAGAACACTTTTTATACCAGAAAGTGAATCCAGAAGCAAAAAGCTGTACTTTTTGATATAGCCATGTGGTAGCATGGAACTTCTTCCTGGAACACCTTGTGCAGATAAAATTAAATAATACTACTTTTTCTCAAAACCAATGATGCAGATATTAGCGGGAGCAATGTACACCAAGGAAAATTAAAAACCAAACCAGAACAACGAAACTTGCAGCTACTATTTATAAATATGGAGTATCTTCAGTATCGTGCTTGTGGATGCCCATGGAGCTACCAGCCAGGTAAAACAGTGCTCCTGTGCCTGTGTGACACACTGAACCCACGGCACTTGGCTCGCTGGACCAGAACAATCGCTTGTCTGACCAGTTGGACAAAGCTCACAGCTCTGTTTGCTCAATAAAGAGTTAACCACACGAATCACCCCTGATAGCACTATTGCAACAGGATCAATTCAGCAAAACAAAACAAAGTTTAAATCACTCCCTGATTTCTGCATACTCTGAAATATAATTAGGGTTAATACTTCAAAGTCAGCACTTGAAAAAGATTTTGTATGTTTAGGCAAGTGTCTTTTGAAAGCTTTATTCTTTGAAAGAGCTATTCTTGGGATGCCATAATAGTTCTATTAACAAACCAAAACGCACGAAGCTTTAACCGAGCTAACATCTTCTCTGCTTTTATTTTGTAAGTAACACAAAGCAAGGACAAACCTCTAAGATTTTCCGTGCTTGCAAATCACCCACACAGTGGGTTTACATGCAGAAGAAATGCATAGCAGAGGGAACCTCACATTCAAAAACTTGTTTCTTCATGACGGGATGAGTTATCCTAAATGTTCTAAAACTGAATAAAACATAGATTCAAGGTTGAAATGTGAACCAAAGGAGGCTCCTTTTCCAGCTGAAGGTCACAGGGGGCAGATGTTGTTACACCTTAGAAGTGCACATAAATCTTATGATGTGGGGAGGAATGAGAATAAATTATTTTGCTATCAGTTTTTGTTATGGCACCATTCTGATGTCTCAGATGTGAGGTGCAAAGCTATCCATCATCACTATAGCTTAAAACTGAAAATGATACACAAAGACTCCAAGCAACTAAAGATGAAAGGATGACATTCATATGGCAAAAGACTCACCATACTACAAGTGAAAAAAGACAGATTAAATGCATACAAGGAAGATTGCTGAGGGACTTGTAAGCGAACAACAGACTTGCACAGGTCAGTGTGACAGGAAGTGTTTCTTGCACGTTAGCAGACTGCTGCAGACATTTTCATCAGGAAACACAAGCAAGAATTTAGAGGGCAGATGTGGAGGAGCAAAAATGAAGGGTTCAGTAGGTGTTTACAGGGAATTCAATTCCCTCCTAGTATAAGGGTGGGAGTAGGGGAGGAACAACTTCAAATCTGAAGGAAACAAACTCTCAGGTCACAAGCTAACTGGATGGTGGATTGCACCTCTGTTTTGAGGGTGAGTTCTGCAACTTCAAGACAAGCAGCTTCAGCATCACACACGCCCAGGGATTCCTGTCACATGTAAAGCAACAGATTTTGAGGATGACCTTTGCAGCAGCACCCTGGATCGACACCAGAAAGCAAAACTGTATTCTTCAACCCTAGAAAAATGAATGATGTGACAACAAACATGGAAATCTCAGTCCAAATCAGCACTTATGAAAGTGAGCCTGAATAAAATGCTGAATTGAGAAATAATACTCACACACACACAATTAAGTTTCAAGATATCTAGGGCAAAGCACCCAAGTCTTGTTTGCTCTTTTCTTTTGACTTGGTGAAATAGAGTCTGTAAATCCTGAACACCTACTCCTTGCACTGCAGGCAATTTAAAGAAGTAGGTCAGAAGCCTCCAAAAAAATGAAAATATTTTTAGATATTTGCCTTTTTAATCTGAACCTGAAGGATATTCTCACATACGGAATCAAAGCTGAGCACAGCTCATTATACCTTCCTACAGCCTGAAAATACAAGGATAGAGGTCTCTTTGGTTTCATAATTAAAACTGAAAGACGAACCCTTTTCTTTCTGGAGTCTCAACTCCCAGCTCCAATTTCAAACCATTCACCTTGATGTTTATTAAAATCTCAACATGTCCAAAGTATTGAATTACTCAACACTCAGCAGCTGCTTGACCTCTCTCATTTAATCTCCTCCCTAGGTGAATACCCAAATTGAATTAAATGTTTACTAAATACATGACTCAGGGTGGAAATCTATGCCAGTTCAGAGCCTCCTGCTACAAAGGATGATGTTGATGACCAGCAAATAAGGAATTCGGTTTTCTTTATCCAACAGGCAAGACAGTGGGCCAAATTCATTGCAAAACAAGCAGAAGGGAAAATACTTCTAAGAAGCTTAAGAGATTCTTTTAGAATGTATTTAACCACCATATTTCTGTGCTTTGCTATTCTGACTTTTTATTAGCACTCTTCAGTATAGAAATACCTATAACTTCAATACAAAACCACCCAGAAGGTTACAGTATCTTTGCTTAGCCTGCTCCTATTGGAGTGGTTCAGTCCAGGTCCTAGTCTTTTATATAGTTATTCATATAATAAAGCCTCAAGACCTCTGCTACGGCTTGTCTGCTTTTCTTTTAACCTTTAAAATGAAGAAATACCAGCTCTGTGAGATTGTGATTCTTGAGTTCAACAGCTAATTTGCTTCATTTCATCTAAATCTCCACCTTTCAACAGAAAACTTCAGAGATCTCAGCTTCCTTCCTTCCTTCTCATATGCTGAATCAACTCATGGAGATGAAAGTAACCCAAAGAGTTACTTTAATGGACGATGTTCCCATAATGTGTTCATTACGTAGCAAAACTCAAGTCAGCAGAGCTTCCCTTTGCTTTGATTATTTTGCTATTTCCCAGATCACCTGCCAGTTGCTGCACTTGGGAATGGCCATAGCTTGAGCTACCCTGTGCTGTTCACCATTACACATCACGGAACATGAAATCTCCTGCAAAGCTACAGGCTACTGGCAAACCTTATCACATAAGGTCAGACAGTTCTTTATCCAGCCCATCAACATCAGATCTCTAAAGCCGTATGAGGAGAACTATTTTTTGGCATCCTTCCTGAATTATTGTATGCACATTATCATTTATTATCTCTTTACATTATCAATTAAAATATGTTACTCCATTCACACTTTTTTTTCCCCAGACTTGCACTTGTCTTGGGTGCAAATACAGTCATCCTACCACAGAATCATGGAATCAATGAGGTTGGAAAAGACCTTTTAAGATCATGAAGTTCAACCTTTACCCCATGACAGCCAATGATCACCCTTCCTAAAGAGGAACCAGTAGCTACATCAAAAATAGGCAAAAAGGAATTTGATACTAAAGAACCAGAAGAAAATCTCAGACCAAATGCATCTCTGGCAGCTAACAACAAGCTACATGCTGCCATGTATTAGGTACTTTATCCTCTGTATAGGCCATCAGGTACTCTCAAATAAAAGCTATGGTACTACCCAATTTTATACCCTCAGACCAAATTAAATAACTATTCTGTCCTTTGGTTTGTGAGCATTTCATACTCATGAGTATGAAAGCCATACTTGCAGTTGTTAGCCAAGAGAACATGCTTAGTTCCTTTCCCCCATCAAATTACAAGCTAGCTCACCAGTAGTTTTATTTATAACACTGACATCTAAGTCATTGCAAAAGCACAGAATAGAGAATATTACAAGAAAATACTAAAGCAAAGTACAGACACACTAAGTTAAACTGAAAATGGATCACCGTCTTCAGAGAATTCAGATGAGGGCACCTCCCAGCCAAATATTAAGCATCCATTTAGTACGCATCATCCCAAAGTTCCGCAGGAAAATTCCCAGCTCCAGTCAGAGACCTGCTGAGCTCTTCCCTGTTCCTTCTGCAGAACATTTTCTATGGATTAAATTTAAATTGCCAAAGCAATGCCATTTCCCCAAAATTTAACTCTCCAAGGAAGTAATATGCCATGAATTCTGAAATAAGATTGGGAATACAATAAATCAAGATGCCCAGAAAAATGTGGGTAAGAGGAAAAAATGTGGACTTAATATACAAAAGTGCAGACGCTAAAATCTTATACTAGAAGAGAAAAAATGAAATACATTGCCAATTCTTATAAAGAAATTAGAACCAATTCATTGAATTAGGATACCTTTGGAAGCATCCCCTATATCAGAGCTTCTCTATAATTCAGACCTCAGATCAATCCTACCTCTTTCATCAAATCCATCCAAACTGAATAAAAGGATTTCTCCACCACAAAGTGGGAAGAGGGAGAAAGGGGAACATTTATCTATCATTTTCCTAGCTCCACTGTTTATTCAACTTCTATTTCTACTTCCCATGGCAGGGAGTTGGAACTACACGATCTTAAGGTCCTCTCAAACCAAACCTTTCTATGATTCTACCATTCTCTCTCTGTCAACCTGCTGTGTAGATGAGCATGCACAGGCATCGAGAAAAATCCCACTGCCTTCCAGAATGCCTGAAACCCTGGGGAATGTGGCACAGGGTGTTGCTCTGCAGGCCCTAGCAAGGCTTCTGTTCCTGCCAGCTCACCCTGTGCTGTGACCTCTCTAAGTGCAGAAACCCTTATCCTTTCCTTCACTCTCCCTGTGTCTGGAAAACAAAACATTCAAATCTGAGGCTATGCTGGTCACGAACTTGAAAGGAGCCAGGACTATTAAACATAAGGTTGAACAAACACATCTGTATTATTTAAATAAAACCTTCACTCTTTGAACTACATTGATAAGACTGTCAAAATGGTGCATGAAATAATAAAGCACTGAGTTTCAAACACCTTCATTCAGAGGAAGCAATAATTTAATGCACAGGGAATAAGCAGATTCATAAACTGAGAGACTACATCCCTGTGTATCATACCAGCAATTTATCTTAGCATAAATCACCACAACAGCAACTCTGTGTTTAATATAGTCTAACAATATTTAAAGGAAAGCAATAACCCATGGAATGAGATTTCAATATTGTAAACTGGGCTAATACAGAGGTCAACAGTTCTCTGCATCAGTGATCACTAAAGAGATGCAAACAAATTCCCTTTCTCTCAGGTTGTATCAGAAGAACGACTGCTGCAAAACCAGTGTCCTGTCCACAGGCAGCAACATCACGAGAGGCCGACCCTGTCCACTTCTGCAAAGATGCTGGCAAAGCAAAACCCAGTGTTACTGGGGAGAGACATGGAGCACACTTAAGGATAGATGAGAAATACAAGGACACACAATGCAGGAGACAAAGCTGCAGCCACACATGGCGCTGCCAGCACCTGACCTTCCAGCTGTAGACTCTTCCCAGTGCAGGGACAAAACACAGCAGGACAGCCAGCAGCCAGGTCCCCAGGGGAGCCAGCCAGGATCCAGGCTGCACATCATACCTACCCCGGACACTGCTTCACCAACACAGGAGAGAGTGGGGCTCAGTGTGGGGTAACAAGTGATCCCAGGGTGTCACATCCACCCTATCACCCCACAGTGACCAAAAAGCTGGACTGGAGACATCACTTAATCAGATTCCCATATGCTTCCAGGCTAAACCAGCCAAACCATAATCTGTGTTCCACAGCGAAAAAAAAGAAATACCATCAGGTCTCTGCCTCCTGTCCTGCAGCCATGGCAAATGTAAGAACACACCACACCTCTCACACAGCAACATTATCTGTCTGCAAAAGACATTAGGTATCAAAGTTAAAATACTTCTACATTTGAAGCAGTAACTAACCAGGCATATGCCAGATTATCCTGCAATGCTTAAAACAGAGCAACAGACAGGGAGACTTTAGACTTGCTAAATCCTCTGCTTTTGTCATCATAAATTATGCTCCAGGATACAGGCTGTTATAAATTGCCATTACCAGCAGTGGGTTTTCAAGTTATAACCTTTAAATCTAGCAGAGAATGGGCAGGAAGAAATCTCACATACTTAACAAAAGTATACATCCCACAAACCATTTCAGAGCTGTAGAACTCTTCTAAGCAGTTTTCTGAAGTATGTTTAACAATAACAAGGCTAAGAATAAAGTGGGAGCCAAAGGAAAACCAAGCAACAGCCCTTCCAGTTTTCTTTGCAAGACAAACAGCAGGCACAGTAGTAAAAAGCACCCTGCGAGTGAACAGATAAACATAATCCAGGCCAAGTTTGGAGCACGAATGCTATCTGAGGTAAGCAGCTCTGAAAAGTCCCAGGGTTGCCCAAATGACGCTCTTCATTTGTCTAACGCAGGAGGACGCAGCTACATCAAGAGCACGTACAAACATTTCACTGCCCGGGATGAGAACACGACCCCACGGGCCA
This sequence comes from Coracopsis vasa, assembly GCA_026283785.1. Classification (NCBI taxonomy): domain Eukaryota; kingdom Metazoa; phylum Chordata; class Aves; order Psittaciformes; family Psittacidae; genus Coracopsis; species Coracopsis vasa. Next base: position 45,147 of record JANHGB010040864.1, on the reverse strand, counting down.
ATCCAGGCTCTCACTGCCAACACTCGACCAGTTACCTGTGACTGCACTAAATAACACTGTGCAATACAGTTCCCGGGTGGAAGGAATAGCAGGAAAGCTCTACAAAGAAAACAGAGCTTTTAAGACTTGTGCTACTAGGGAGACTTAACAGCACTTCCCCCTGGCCTTCACTTCTCATCTAGGCTCTATTTCACCCTAAGAGTACACGTGTAAACCTTTCTACCACTGCTCCCTCTTCAGGCACAAAAAAAGAGCCTAATCCAGTATCAACTGTGGTTTAAACCAGAAACTGCTGCTATGCCCAGAATTGAAGCTAAAAATCCACATGGAATTAAGATAAGAGGACTTAAGGCCTGAAGAAGAGCATTTGTCACAGGAAAAAGGTGACATAATATAGACATAATGTGTACCTTGAATCACTCAAGTGACTTGCTATGTGGACATCCTTTCTACTTCTGTTAATCCTATAGACTAGGAACACTCTGGGGACAAAAGCCTGCTCTTTATACGTGGTAGGACAGTACCTATGGCATAGGAAAGACAATTTTTATGTAAAAACCACAGAAATAATGTCCATCTTGGTGGACAAAGCAGCACCTTAATCATCTTTTTTTAACACCGGCCACACACAGATAGATCAGGAAGAGCAAAGGAAGTTAGAACAAAGTCAAGGATTAGAGGACTGGTATGAAAAACTATCGTATGCAAAGTGGTACAAAGACTGCAAGATCAGAGAGCCACAAAACCAACAACAAAATTTTAACTTCACAGAAAGTGGCATGACACCAAAGCGTTAGTAATCATGAAATAATTACAAAGTAAATTACTTCAACAAATTGCCAAGTAAATATGCAAAGCTATCAATGCATGAAATCTGTACACTTACTGTAAATAAGATGTTAGAAATTACTGGCTTTTAATTAAATTTATTCTGTAAATTTAATAAAATTCTGTTCTAACAAGGAACCCACCTCTGCAAACACAGCAGTTGGCTGGAATGCTCTAACATTGTTTAGCAGTTTAATCATAACAAATTCAATACCTTCGCCAAACCAAAGCACAATTGCTTTAAAGCAAACAGCACCATTTCCAACCTCAGTAAACCCAGGAAGAGTTAAAGATCACACAGCTCAGTGTTAGACCACCCAGTGCTAAACAACTTCCTGTTTCAGGGAAACGCTTCTATAAAATCCATCAATACTAATATGAAGAAAGCAGCAAACAAGTCCTTCTACTTCATTTTTATGGCAACAGGTCAGGACTGATGTTCCCAGGCTTGCATCAGGGTAAGGACACTCTAGCAGCTCATGGCTGGTGAGGGCCATGTGGGATCCACTCAGGTTAGTGCTCTCCCCATTGCATGGATTGGGTTTGGGATTATCATTTTGCTCTAGAGCTCTTCAACAACCACAGAATAACCTGGCTGCTCCCTAAAAAGTGTAACGGCACTCTGAAACAGGATCTAGGAAAGCTCCCTGTAATGGGATGTATTTTATTAAGGATTTTTCCACATGTGCATACTCCAAAACTGAACACAGGGCTTGCTCTGCTTGAAGGAGGAGGTCAGAAATCCAAGTGCTGGACCAAGATGTGAATTCAGGTGCAGAGGGCTCCAACATGACGCAGTCCAGCCTCCTGTCCTGCACATGTCCAGCTGCAAGCATCCTGGTGACTGTGCCGGTGTGCTGACCACATAACCTGAGCAGGCAAGGGGGGAGGAATAGCTTGTTCTTAAACATGATGCTTTTCATTTCCGTACCAGCGCTTGAGTTTTGAGTTCACACAATGCAGCCAGAAGGAGTTCAATGGTATTTGATATCTGCATCTGGACACATCATTATTCCTATGCCAGACTTTAAATTCATTTTCCAATCAACATGGCAAGAACATGACTGCACTTTGTGTTCAAATACTTTATAGGAAAACGTATATTCCAAAGCCCAGTGAAAACAGGGTGGTTAAAATACAACACCCAAATATTTAGGCTGTTGAGTAAGTTCAAACAGACAGTACATTAAGCACAGAATTCAGAGGCAGTTGGAGATTCCTAGAGGCATATCTAGGTACATCAAAGCTGAATTTCTTGCTATTTACTCATTTCAATTCCCGTGCTATGTGGTGTTGGCTTCATAACTTATCTTGAAGCTGTTTGCTCTTTAACAGTTCAACTGAATTCGGATTGATTCATCAGGAGTAGGAAGAGCCCACAGCTAGACTGCATGCACCGAGAGCTGCTGGCTCCATATGGCATGCTACCCCAAGTCTCACAGTGTTTGGTGGCTTCAAAGTTTCAGGAGTTATGGATTCACATGAGATTGCTGGCTTTCAGTTTAAGAAAGATTTTAGGAGGGGTTTTTGGGGTTTTTTTCACATGGAAAAAGCTGAAAATTGAACTAAATCATGAAAAAATAAAAGGAATGAGAAACAAAGGAAAAACACATTTTATTTTCAGTGCCTGACAGGCCAATTTTATGTCAGTTCAATGAAACAGCAATGTTTCACTTTTAAAAAGAGAGCTTATACACAAAGTGCTAGGAAATTCTGCAGCTGTTTTTCCTATCATCCTCCTCGAGATTCAGAACTCAGCTCCCTGCTAAGTTTGCCTCCGAAGAGCTTTGAAATCCGACAGCACTTCCATCACGAGCTCTCTCCTCTTAAGCTTTCCATGTATTGTAACCGTAGGTGTTACAGAGGCAGCAGCTCTGCTGATCAGCAGTGAAGCTGCAAGCACTGAGCCCCAGAGGCCAGGTTTAATTTCAAGAGAAGCCCAGGGTTAGCCTGGTTACTGAGCACCTATAGATAGTCAGTAATTCAAAGAGGGGTTTTGGATGTTTTGCATTACACAAAATAGCAATTTTGCTCTAAATACTTGGAGATGTGTTGAAATGGTTTCCAGGCACACTGGGAAAGGTAACACAGAATACAGTTGAATTCCAGGCTACCAATGTCACGCTAACAGCAATGTGCCGGAACTGCTCCGCGTTTAAGGCAGGAGCTGTGAACTCCTTGAAAGCTGCTGGGGACTGAAGCGTCAGGAGCCCCATCTGACATGAACCCTGAACCTCCCTTGGTTGTCATGGTTTGTGACACCCGTGTGAAGTGCGTTTCTCTCACCTTTGCTGCAGGCTGCCCATGTCCATCACAAGGACATCACTATACCACCGGCACAATAGGCACCTCCCGGCACCATGCAGGCACATACACAGGTACAAACCCCAGCTCCCTCCTACCTAAGTGATGGGCACACACAGGGATGCAACAGGCATTGCTGTCTCGCAAGTATTCAGAGCACAATGGCATCACTGCAAAAAAACCCTGCTAATTAGAACACTTGCTCAAACTAGGTTCTAATATCAGTATTACTATAAAAACACAAGTAAAAAAGTAAATATTCAGCATTTAACATTAAACGGCTATCCACAAAAAAAGAAAATTTTCCATTCTTGTCAGTAGCTAGCTTGATTAAAGGAATTAAATCCTGAGAAGAGAATTTCTAACGATTTTCAATAATTAAAAGTGTGTTTTGAAGTCCAGAAGTCAGCTGTGTGTTTTAATGGAAGAGAGACTTTAAAAACTATAATTTATGATATTAAATGGAAGTTACTACATGAAAAAATAACCCTCTCACAACACAAGCAGTAATACTGATGCTGAAAATATTCCATAGCTCTAAAGCTAAAAATAGTTTTTTAAAGGTTGTGTGGCACAACCAAGGCCCAAGAGCCATTGTCAAAAATGGAGAACAGAGTGCAGAAATGCCCAGCTCCAAACTGCTGGGTTTGGGGTTTTACTTCTTTTTCAATACCAGTCATTTTAATCTCCATTTAGAAATTCAGTAGGCAACCATGGAAAGAAAACAAACCATCCTTGCACAAATGCCAGCAGTTCCTGACACAGACGGGGGAAGCACACTCAACCAAGAGGATGTACTTAAGAGCAAGGGAAGATCCCTTCTGACCATCACTAAGAGTTTCTGATACAGACACAGAGAAGTGAAACGCAGACATTTTTTACTGTGCATTTAAGCCCTCCCGGTCTTTCCAAGCTAAGTAGTGTTTAATATTTTCTCTGGACTGCCAAGTAACTCGTGTCAGAAAACCACATGCACTTCGACATAATAAGCAGCCTCTGCTCAAGATCTCTGCTCCTCACCCACGGGCAGGGTGGTCTGTCACATTAGTGCTGAAGTCTTTTTGGCAGGGCAGAGAACATGGATGAGTGCCTGCTACACAGATAAAAATTAAAATAAGAGAAGGAAAGAATCCTGCAGCACTTCCAGCACTTCACAGCCCAAAGCAAAACACATGGAAATGCCCCTCCCTGAAATATCCCTCTCATCTTTTGTGTCTGCAAACCTTCGCTCACCCTGCTGAGTATCACAGAAAAGAAACATCTTTACCAAGCTACATCAACCTGAGTGCGTGCTGAACTCCACATATAATTTGTGCCTGTAAAGAGAATATATAAAGCTTTAAAAAAATAATCCAGCTGTGGAATATATCACAAACTGCTGCACTGTGAAATCCTGGCTCTGCTGTCTCACCCTGGGAGAGACCCTCTTGTTGAGAAGCTGCCAGATCCCTTAGGTCTTTCCTGGTGGTGGTTTGGCCAGACAGACGGCCCATGCAGGGTCTTCCAGCTGCTCTCCCTGCTGCATCCACACAACAGGGCTCTGATGGGCAAATGCAGGAGCAGCTCCTGCCCTCAGAAGGCCGGGGCTCTCAACCACACACTGACAAACCACAGCACCCTGCCTGCCTAGGAGCACTGCGAGAGTCAAATATGTCCCACATGTCCCTCTTTGAATGTGTGCTACCATACAACATTACCACATTCTACTGCAACAAAGGCTCCACATAAGCAATGCATCTTCACTTAGAGGCAGTATGAAACAGGGCTAGGCTTCCTCTGCTTGCTGAACATGGAGGTGTTCAGATTAGATTCAGTTTCAGAAATTTACTTTTTCTCTGAAATAAATGGTTACTGGATGCCACTTGACTACTTTTAAAAAAGAAAAATCTTGCTTTCTTAAGGATAAAATTAATACATAAACTATTAATCATAAGCAATAATACGATTCAGGATAGAATCATGGAATCAAGTGGGTAGGAAAAGACCTTTAAGATCACCTGGCCCAATCATGCCCCAACAATGCCAAGGCCATCACTAACCCATGGCACTGAGGCCTCGTCTCCACGGTGTATGAACACTTGCAGGGACGGTGACTCCAGCCCTGCCCTGGGCAGCCTGTTCCAATGCCTGAGCACCCTCTGGG
>JANHGB010040864.1:0-22570 GCA_026283785.1 Coracopsis vasa | reverse complement strand
TCCTTGTGGCCTCCTCTGGACTTGTTCCAACAGTTCCATGTCCTTCTTATGTTGAGGACACCAGAACTGCACACAGTGCTGCAAGTGGGGTCTCACGACAGCAGAGTAGAGGGGCAGGATCACCTCCTTCTACCTGCTGGTCATGCTCCTTTTGATGCAGCCCAGCACATGGGTGTTTTCTGGGCTGAAGCACACACTGAACCCAGCTCATGTTCAGTTTCTCACCAACAAGCACCCCTAAGTCCTCCTCAGCTGCTCTGAATTGTTTCTCTACCCAACTTGTAGCTGTGCCTGCTATTGCAGCAATCTAAGTAGGAATGGCTGCTTCTGACAACCTGAACGTGTGCTGAAGATCTACTCCTGCCACGCATAACTATGTTGTAACTTAGTAGGATATTCAGTCGTTTCCACTACAGACACCAACTTCAGTCTATGAATGCAAACATTTTGTTCATCACGCATACTAACAACTTAGGGAAGTCTCTACTTCAGTAACCTTGATGTTGCTACTACCCCAAAAATACTTTTCTAAGACATTCGTGTTTCACCTCCAAAGCACAAATATAAAACCTGATGCCAGCATCGCTGACAAAACCTCCTGTTGTTTCATACGAGTTACTACTTAGCTGAAAAACATATTTCCTGGAATTTGACCATGTCTGATGACCTCTTCCAGCAATCAATAATCAAGGTAGAAGGAAAAGGTGGTTTGTTTGACCTTTCAAAAGTGTATCAACTTTACTTGGCCAAGACAGCTTTTAAAAAGCTATTTTCGTTTCCAAGGCTCAGACGTGGGGCACAGACTGGACGTGTCTGCGCAGCGTCTGCATTAGTCTCTTTAAATGCCCAGCTGAACAGGACAAGCTCAGAGGAGGAAATGAATTCACAACAGGAGATCCTCTAGCTGATTAACTTCCCCCTCAGTGGTGCATGTCAGTCATGTTAATTGGAATCAATACACAGCAGTTAAGGGGGCACAGGGATAATCAGGCAGGGCAGGGACAGGCCCATCAGTTCTTAAAATAAGCTATCTGTTAACAGCTTACAGTGGTATGTGACAAACCTTCCCTGCACAGGAATGCAAAGCATCTCTAAAATTCCAATTTAACACACAAATAAAGATAATTTGGCAACACTTAGTTTACAATCTAGCAATAAAGGAAACAGTCATTATAAATTAAATCAATGTTAAACTGATCAAACTAGTAAAATGAGAAATTAGGCTCCCAGAAAAGCTTACAGAAAATCTTTGATCCAACTTTTACACAGAATATAAAGAGAAGCCAAGGTCTTAAAATCCTGACATAGATAATTTTAATTATACCCAGCTGTAATTTTATTGTACACCTAAGGCTGAAATTCCATGCACAGTTTCAAAAGTGGTAAAATGCCACAAGATGAAAAAGGCATAAAACCCCAAAGTTCTTCTATTCTTTAGATAAGAAATCGCTCAGGATGCCTATTATTGTAGTTGCATACTAAGCTTCTCTTTCTCTACAGTCTAGCAGCATGCCTTCCTCCTGCTCTGCAACCCGGCACGTTACCTTGATGTGCAAGGGCAAGATTTGCAATGCCTGATACACAGGGTGTTAGAACAAGATGTGTCCAAGTATTATGCCATCCACAGAAAAGCCTCTTGGATGGATCTCATCAGAAATTCCTGCAGAAAAATAGTCCAATCCGTAGCACCACTAGTTACCCTTCCTCAAATCACAGCATGGTACTGGCACGTGGGAATGATACACCAGATGTCATCCTGCATAACCTGACACATGAAGTTGAGAAATGTGTTTCACTACAATAGTAAGCCATATCATGCACTTGTAAGAAAATGTATCTTCATTTCTTTTAGAATACAAAATGCCACTGAATTTGAGCTTCACAAGATAACTTTTCTTAGCCATTTAAACACAAGACAACACAAAAAAGAGCAAATTCACCTTTGGCCAAGGGCTTTTGTGTATCTCCTCTACTCCTTTAAGGAGTGAAATGAATGCCAGATGTTTTATTGCAATGTCTTCATATTCTGAACTACAACAAATATCTCAAAGACAGGTTCAGGGTATTTTATTTGTTATTACAAAGGCATCAAATAATATTTAACAGATTTATATAAAATCTCTAGCCATCTATATCTTATCAGCTTTCCCATTAAACTTAACCTGGCCTAACCAATTAAGTGCACAGATTAATATCACTGGTTTTCCTCTGACCTACAGAAAGACTTTGTGAAATCTCGTTAAGCCCTTCAAGGTGGGAGGGTTTTTGTTAGGCTTCTAAGTCATTAGAAAGTGTAGCAGAAGGAAAGGAAATAAAGGCACTCTGTTCTTTACTGTCGAGATCAACTGGTCACCCCCTCTGCAAATAAACAGCCCAAATAAAGAGCCCAAAGTTGTTAAAAGAGCTCTTAAGTAAAGAAAATCAATTATTTCCCCTTCAAAATCACATCTCTGCCATCTGCCAGTGCTGAAATACAGACCCCATCACTGAGCAGGTCAGTCCTGCTGTAGGAGATGGTGGTGTTGTTCCATCCACCATAAGCTCACTTGCACACCAAGGGAAGGAGACACATGCAGTTTGCTAATGCAGAGTGGCCTTTTCAAGCCACCAGACTCAAAGCCACAGACGCGTTGCAATGAAACCTTGTTTTAAATTGCTTACAAAGAAAGATTACTGATATCACTCTGCACGTTAAGAGCCTAGAAGCATTACTTCCCAGTTCACCAGGATTGTACATCAGTGTGTCCTAAACCGATGTATCAGAATGGCAGCCTTAGGAGATAAACCCAGTGCTATCATACTGTTCGCTTAATTGAAGGTGCCAGTGTGTTCTTGTGAAAATGGTTCTCTCTTCAGTAAGAACATGAACACAAAGCACAGCAGAGCCCACACAGGCCCAACACCCATGAGGAGTTAGGCAATGTCTTCCACAGAACAGAGTTTCCAGGCCTGTATTACCTGGTGTCTGGCCCGATGTCAGGTTTCTGAGTGCTCTGGCCAGCATACCCCACCACATGATGTAGTGAAAGTCCACACTATCTATTGACTTTCAGTTTCTTTGTATACAAAACCACAGAAATTACCACACCCAACAGAGTACTTTAGAAAGTTTAGGATCTTCAAAGGCAATGCTGTACTTAATACAAATCTTACACAAAAAGCTCTGTCCACACAACAGCAATACCTGAATGTAAACCAGACATTACAGCACTGTGTTTCTTTGGGTATCTAGCTTAATTTTATACACATTCCCACATCAACTACCTCAACAACAGACAGAATCATCTGCCAAGGGAAGACTCAGATGTCAAACCAAGAGACTTGCCCACACAGGCTATATAATAGCACTGAATGCACAGGGTATAATGTAACAATGCTGACTGGATTGCATCACCTCACTATACTCTTAAACTTCCAGCAAACAAAGCAGATATAGTTGGACACTTCTCAAGATTACTGTTAAATATTGGCATAGCTGGTATTTTTTTCCCTGGTTAAATGAAATATAAATTAAGATGCATTGGCTTCAGCAAATAATCCACTTTCAGACAAAATTCATATGGGAGAGTCTCAATATTCACACTACTCATTCTTTCCTTTAATAACTGTTTTCATCAACTCATATGAGCGATAAGTTAAAGCAGCTGGGCTGGTATTTCCCCTAGAAAGCTAATTTATTTTCTTGAATTTCCTAGCTTAAAATCTTCAGGCCTTTCATTCTAATAGGAGCATACACAAAGCACTACACTACATCCTGTATCTTTTCTTTATCCCAGGGACAGGCAAAGCAAAGCATCAAGTGCTGTATGAACATTCAAGTAGCATGGTCTATGGTGAGCATGTTGAAATCCCTACAGCAGCTATGGGATCCTGGATGCAAACAGCGCTCTATGTGCTGGTAACAGAATAAATGCCTTCACTTGCAAACATCTGTCAGTCCCTGTGCTCACTGGTGGCCACACTTGGATCTTCAAGCTGCAGAATTCACTGCATTGCTATGTACATAGTGATGTATTTAGACACAGGCCTCCTGTCTATCCCATGTTACTTCCTGATGAACATTGGCACACTGACTGATGCTTACTCACTTCCAAAGGGCAGCCACTGCAAACACAAGTCAAACCAACTTAATACTAACTGAGAAAGTCAAGAATATATGCATAATTCTGGGTTAAATCTCCAGTGAAGTTTTTTTTAGACCTGTAGCAATTCAAGCACCAAGTTAACAGAAAAATATAAACCACCCTTTTCTCAATGGTTTTACATTAATAGTTCCAAACAATATTGGTTCAACTAGAAACAGAGAAGAGACCAAGGAAGTAGTCTTGACACAGCACAGCATTACAGACTAGTTGAATGTGATACACTGTCAAATTTAATAACCTCAGAAATAACAAAGTGGAAACAACTTGAATTTCAGCTTGATTCTGAAGCAACAAACTTCTCTTTTAAATCACGGCTAATGGAATGTTCTGCATTTATTGGAATTTAAGGGGTATTTGTCAACTTAGAGAAAATGGTAAGGATTTCTGTTCCACCATCACAAGTAGCTTCAATCAAAACGTGTGTCTTGTTTTGACAGCATATACATTTTTATATTATCCGTATCATACCTAGAGTTTTATAACTAAATCTTAGAACTATTTCTATAGTTGGTTTTCATTAGTGGGAAAGGATTAATACCAAACATTTTATTATAACAGCAAGTTCAGGTATGGATGTTTTACGCACAATGAAGACAAGCCAGTTCAGCAAAGCATAGTTTAACTAACAGTACAGATCTTGGCATAGTGCTGAGACTGCCTAGGTCAGCATTACAGGTCTTGACCACCTGCAGAGATGTGGAGAGACTTATAGGGTAAGCAGTACCACAGCTCCTTCAGACTGGAAGAGTGAGAATTAGCTGTCATGACTGGCTGCAAACATTTAAATTACCTTGGGAACTGTTAAATGCCTCTAATTGATGGATGAAGCCCATTTCTCCCAAGGCCAGGGGCACTTGCACCTCTGGCCTATAATTTCATCGCTGTTTCATTCTGGAGGAACTGAGCCTGTTACTGACATAAGGAATCACACAAAAGCAGTTAACTGAGGAATTCCTACACTCAAAAAACAGCCTGCAAAGCTTTAGATGAGCCATGTTTCTTATTAAGTGAATCCACACAGCATGAGCAGGCACTAACGTAAAGTACGTTAAACATTTAATTTAAAATTGGCAAAGTTATTCTAAGTCATTTCACATACACAACAGGCTGTAAACATGACTGAGGGCAGAGTCTCCCAGCAAGAGCATACCTGAATGTGATATTTCCTGGAATAACATCAAGAGGGCTGGTCCCAGCATCATGTGAGCAAACTGCCAAACATGACTTAGTCAAAGTGTTGCTGCTGCTAAACACCACAACCAGGCAGAGTTTCTTCAGGGCTTCCATGTAATAGAAGGCCACACTGAATTCAAACTGAGCAGCTTGGAAAAATCATGATGTTACCTTTTAAATCACTAAGATGAACAGAGGATTGAGGACTAAAGCTGCAAGTAACGAGAGCCTTGTCATTGAAGCAGTTGATGGGAGGGCTTGCTTGAAAGCTTTGGGGTTTTTTCTTAATTTATTTCCTTGAGACAAGGAACCATATTGAGACAAACCATATTTTTATGGAATACATCTGGTGCTCCATTCTTCATTAGAGTCTCTAAATATTATCTTAATAAAAGCAATACTCTAAACCCAAATATGGGTTTTTTGGTTGTTCTGAAATATGTGAGAAACCAGCTCAAGTACGAAGAGCTGCAAAGTACAGGATTACCTGGGCTTCAAGCATATGCAATTTGCATTCTTACAGATTACAGTGCATCAGCATTACAAAGATCACATGCCCTAAATTGCTTTTTAAAACATTTCTTTTTATCTCAGCATTGATGTGTAGCTAAATGTTTTAGAAACTAAGTAAATCACTCAAGAGTTAAGCATGGCTGGGATTTCAGGGCTTTACTGTGGCCTTTTCATTAAATCCCACCCTTAGTTCTTCTATTGAGATTACAAAGTTTCTCTCAATTATTTCTACCTTACCCCATATTAACTGAAGCTAAACAGAAATAACATTAACTGACAGTCCAGAAAACAACTGGGCCACACCACACCCGGGGCAGTGCTCCTGCACCTCCTTCTCCTCTGTCATGATTACAAACCAAGTTTTACAGAAAGAAAACTGCAAGGGAGAGTGGCCAGAAATGTCCTCAGTCAGGCAGATAGTTAAGAGTTCAACAAACAACACTTCAGGGAAGGGTAAAGTACCCCTGAAAGTAAAACTTGAACACATTCCTCAGAAAGGGAGTCCAGCAGGAAGAAGTGATGAGGAACAGCAATATTCCATGAAAAAAGCTAATTAGGACTACACTGAGAGCTGGTACAAGGGAGAGACAGAAGAAAAGCAGAAGCAGCAGCTCAAGCCTATCTAGTAAATGAACCCACATATGCAAGGCATCAGCATTTAGAATGCCAATCCTCAACTCAATTAACATTTCTTAGTAAAGAACAGGAAAATGCAGAAAATCTGCCTGCATGGAAACACCACACTGCAGTGGATCACCCTTCTGCACCCTCAAGAACTCATATGCTGGGTTCTTCATGCTGCAAGACAGCACAGCTTCAGCACACACCCTGAGGCTTCAGCTGCTGCTGGGAGTCTGGGGCAACGCAGACAGAATGGAGCTGCCACCTCACCTCAACTTCAGATCCCTTGGGGAGGCCGGTATGAGAGAGAGAAGCCAACTGCTGGGAACACAGACTGGAAAACTGTCAGGCAAAGAAGAATCATGTGCACGTAGCAAATACAGTTTCCACATTCTTTTGGTCTGACAAATCCTAGCTTAGATGCTGTTTTATCTCCTGTGGATTAGTAAATCAGACAAATACTTGCCCTGTGACAATGAGATCGAGTTTTGTTATCTCTAAATGTTCTCCAAGTCTAGTCAGCCTGAAATAACATACATTAGGGTTGTGTTCCCTTTAACATGCACATTTTCTCTGTGAAAGATGGACTGACAGCAAAAATTTATCTAGAGCATCCTAGGACTACTGCTGGAAAGTGTCTAACTCCAATACCAGGATTAGGATCCCTCAGAGCCAAGACATGAATGTCTCGTAGAAGCTGCTTAGCCAAAACCACAATAATAACACTTTGTTCTTAAAGAAGGAACTAAAAGAGAAAAATGATGCTATCAGATTACTGATACACTCATCATCCAGTCAAAAGCGGATGCCTTCTCCTTACCTAGCCACAAATGCCTTGAAGAAGGTTAACAAAACAAAAGTTTTCAGTGTGGCTTAAATAGTCACAGAATTCTTGCATGCACATCATTTTTTTATTAGCTACAGTTCAACCACGACATTAACTGTTCATGTTTCTACCTGGTTATTTATGACAACGTGCAACTAAACATTAGATTTTACTCACTGCCTACTTGCAGTTTTGTACTTAACTCCCACCGATTTAAGAGCGATGAGTTAGTTAAAAAAGCAAGACTCAGCAGGCTGAGCTGGATACAGAACAACAATCTACTTCACTTTGAAACCCTAGCAGAGGAAACCATCTAAACTAGACAGAGGAGTATCATTAGAACAGCCCCAAAGCTAATTTTCTTATTTTAGTAAGACTGTGGCTCTTAAAGCATAGAAATCTGTCTGAAAAAGAAGGAATACATACCCTCTCAAATGCTTAGCAAATTTGGGCCTGCTAAATAGGGGCAATGCACAACCACTGAATTCATACAAGTCACAAATAGCCAAGCTCTTGAAGAAGTGGCACCTGCTGCAGGGGTGGGTAAGGTCACTGTAAATGACATTAAACCACTCTTCCATCTAAGAGCCTATTGACAAAAAAGCTTATTAACTCCAGTGCTTCAGAGCTTTAAGTAACTTCTGTATCAAACTGAAACATTTTAAATCAATTGAGAGTCAGGGGAGGGGTTGTGTTTGGATTTTTTTTAATCACCCTACAATTAATTTTTATTCAAGTATTTCATTATCCTTTAAAACTGCTTTAATTCACAGAATGTTGCATCAGAGTGACAAGCACTTTATTTGGAAAAGATCACCAGTGTGAATTGCAAAGATTAGGAGACAATGAAAATTGGGAGGGCTCGGCCTTACTGCCCCTTGAAGCTCTTCAAATAGTTTTCTTGCTCCTACAAACGCTTTCCCGAGGCAAGTGGCATGGTGGAATTCCATGAGTTATTTAAGTACTTCAGTATTGGTAACTTGAGGACAATTGTTACTTTCTGCTCCATTTGATGCCCAATCCACTGCCTTGGACTCCTTGTTTTATAGCAAAATCCACTTGCAGCCAAACTGGATACAGATGGCATGCAAGAACTAGTGAGAGCACTGCACTGGAAGTTGTGTGTGACGTCTTGCATTGTAAATCTGGATCCCTGTCAGTGTTTAAACCTGTGAAATGCAGAGGGAATTTAAATAATGATTCAGTTATGGGAGCAGGTGGTTGTTCAACTTCCTGAATGTTCATCCTGCTGTTAACAGCTTACACATTTATACTACAGTACATGAAACAGTAAAGCACCAGTAAGAATATAAGGTGTTAACAACCACTACAAAAGTATTTCTGTAAGGGTACATTTCCTCCATTTCCCATCAACATAAATTCTGACAACAAAACCCAATATTAATCCATGCATTCATTCATCTTTAGCATCTGCTTTTAATTTACACATTAATAGAAGGCTACATTTCATTATTAAGTTTTTCTTATTGGTGATTGAATCAATATTTCTGCCCCTTTGGTAGTGTCAGTTCATTAATTTCCTGAAGCTGATTAAGTTTATTTGGGTATTTCAAAAGGAGACCACATTCTATTTACAAACAGACAATAGAACATGCTGCTTCACGCAGACTTCATGGTACATCTGCATCTCCTTATGTGGAATCACTTCTTCATTAGCAGCACAGTCTTCAGTTCCCATCTACCAGGTTAAGCCAAGTTTAATCCATGAGTAATCACACCCCACTGGTGGGTACTCAAGTGCACTCATGTAACGAAAGACCATTTAATTGGAAGAGCCACACAATGGCCATGGCAATGCAATGGTCCATATTCTGTCACCCAAAATCTTTTTTCCCTATTCCTCACTGAAATAAACACTACATTTATGACTACATATTCTCCATAGTTATAAAGTCTTTAGCAATACCAAGTAGCACATAAATAGGCAGGCCTCATCAGAACACACAGGTTCATATTTAGTAGCACAGTGTAAACACAGGGTGTTGACAATGCATTTATCATCTAAACCCAAAATTAGGAGAAGGTGGAGCAAACCCCTGACAGCAGCATTCCTTACTAGTGCCTTAATGGTATTGTCAAAAACCAGTGCAGATAGGTTTTGCAGCCAGGAACCCTTTAGGCACCAGCTTCACACGTGGGGCACACAGAACTCTGCTGACAGAGACGTTTCATTGACCGAGGACCTCTTTAGGCTACTCCCAAATCCCTTTGCAGTTCTAGAAGTTAGAAGTTGAATTATAAATTCATGATGATGGGAGGGATTGAGCTCCTCATCCCTCTGCAAATCATTTGCAGCAGTTTGATATACTATCCTTTTTCCCCTGCCAGAGGTTAAAGCCCTGACTGCAAGCATGGTCATGGGAGCACTCCATAATCCTTTCCACTGCACAGACAACCAGGTTTGGTCAAGTCCTCTTTATGGGCTGACTTGCCACTGAAGCTTAGTAGGGAACACAAAGTCCTGCTTCTGCTGAGCCTGACATGGAATACAGAACTGCAGCATCTTAATCCTTATGGCTAAATTTCGAGGGTGGAATAAAAAGAACCAAACCCAGAACTTTCTTATTTGTGCTATAACAGCAGGAACTACTGCTGGCAAGCAGTCCTCTTTTTCCTTTCATCACAAAATTTCTTCTCAGTAACCTCAGGTATACACTGCATCACATTTGGGAACATGTAGATACTATGGAGCTTTATACCGTGTGATATTTGTTCATCTCTTTTTGCAGACAGTTTTTCACCTAGCATTGAGTTCTGAGGTCAGGAGTTCTGGGGGTTTGGTTTAGGCGCTTGGTTTGGTGGTTTTTGACAGAATTGTCATAGATATCCAGATGAAAGTTAAATTAACCAAATCATTGCACTTGTCAAGCAAATAGTGAGTGTAAATGATGAACAATACTCCTTAGTAACTTTGAAACCCAGGAAATAGGTGAAAGGCACTTTACACAAACAACAGCTTCGGTAGCTGCATAAAGGGAGTGAAACAGCTGACAAAACCGTATCACTTTTGTACTTGGAGATAATCTGTTCTGACAGTGTCCCAGTAGAACACATACATCAGTGATTTCTCATTTGTATGGGCTTCACTGGTGGAGAATCAGAGTTAATTTCCTAACTAAAGAAAACCACATGCGCGTTTTACCACTTCCTGTCTTTTGGAAAAGCCTCGCTCTACCTATGATTCCCAGCTTATGAACCAACTTCCCTGTTTCCTTTGGAAGATGACAGGAATCCACTAATGATGTTAATGACTACAAAGTATTAAAAATGGAGACAATTACCTCTTTCAGCCTCTGACCAGGTAATCAGTTGTGACCAACTTTTCTCAATTTGCTAACAATCAGTAAGTCTTAACTAAACATTTAAAAGCATAAGGACTTCATTTAAAAGTTTAAGTAGAATCGGTATAAAACTTAAATGACACCATCTGTTCTTAGCAGACCACATTCTTTAAGTGTTCAAAGTGGAACAGGGCTGTAGAGCTCATCAAAAAATAGAAAACTACACGCTAAAATTAAGAAAACCTCTTGAAATTCAACTCCAGAAATATCCTAAGGCACCTTCTTAATTATTATCTACCTCCAAATGGCAACACATTCATTCATTTAGTGCCTGTTGCATATGCCACTGAAGGGTATAGAAAAAAAACATCCCACTGGGATTATGAAGTGAGAAAAAGATCTATAAATAACAATGGACGATAATAAGAAATCCTGGTTTAACTTCAACTTGTTCTGTAAAATCAGAAAAGGTGTAAAAGGATTTAAAAGCATGAAAATACAGACAATGTTTTAATAAGCTGGGAAGGTTTTCTAATAAGCTACAGTGAAAAGAAACCCATTAAAATTAAGTATTACTTTAACAGTAAGCACTTAATTCAGTAAGTTAAACATGATCTTCATTTGCCAAAAAACCTCGATCCATTTTCTAGATGACATTACCCTTCGTGTTGATGCGGTGGGGTAAAGGACAAGGTTTTCACGAAACGGGGACATGTTGCACCACCAACCACAGAAAGATGATGGATATGCTAAAAATGAAAGTTGGGCACGTCTGTACTACAACTGCAATACAAAAACATGTGGAGGATTCCACAACATTGCAATTTGGTGTTCTGAAAAATAGTCCTGTATAAGCCACAGTGAAATGAACTGCAGCACATCCCCCATGAAGTAGTCAGGACCTTGCATGCCTCCTCCATTGGGGTGAAAACCCCACCACAAACCATCCTGCTTCCACTCAATCAGATTTTGCTGAAATTAACATAGAAGTCCAAATTCTAATACCAGTTATAGCCTTGTATTTCTTTTCTCATTTACCAACTTTGTTGGAGCAGGAGTTTAGGGGGAGGAAAAACCCAAACATTCCTTGTGGAAAGCTTGTTAGAAAGACTGCAAGCAGGGAACCTAAACCACTCATCCCTTACACCTGAAATCATCACACTGAATACTTGGATCAAGGAAGAATCTGCAGCTGAGGACAGCAAGCAAAGTCTGCCTCAAAAATACAAACCCCTGTGTTGTTCTTTTGGTGTTTTAGTGAGTTTCTGAACAGAGTAACGCACGTAAATCATGGTTTTGAAGGCTGGGGGAGAGAGGTGAAGATCACAGCACTCCCGCTGGAGCACTGCAGCATTCCAGGGTAGTCTGGGGTGACAGTAGGGGCAAGGGCTGCAGGTGCCGTCTAATTCTGGCGACTCAGGAGACAAGTCACTTTATAAACCTTTGCTCTCACTCTGTCATCTGTAAAATTAGTACAAAAGCCTAAGTGATTCCCAGTGCAGTGTCAGGATACACACTACACCCAGTTACAGCAACTGCTATTTCTGCATTAATGGAAAATGAAGAAGACACATCTGCAACCCAGAAGTGGTTTAGTTTAGATTTATGAACCCACCTTACATCACTCCAAGGCACTATTGCACTCACATGTATAAAGCTTTCCAGGAGCACAAAGTCTCAAAATAAGTGAATAGTAAAAAAAATTTGTGCTATAAACGTGTATTCAATATTACAGTTTTGATGCTAACTCTGCCAAATCACAGTTTGCAATGGTTTGAGTTTTTCCAAGTTAAGCCTTCTGAGATTTCACCATACAGTCATTCTGGAAGAACTCCCATACCAAAATTATGGAGAACACAAAAAAGACTTGAGTCTATTTTAGATCACTGTCACACCTACCATCATAAAGAACTACACACTTAAAAAATGCCAAAGCCAGCATTCAATATCCACCTAATAACACTATCTTTAGGCACATCAGGGAAGCTGGAATAGGGAGAGGTTTATTAGCCTCAAGAAACCTGCACCAAAGCTCCATCCAACCAGATCTTGAAACTTCAGAATCTCACAAGGAAATCATTGTCAGGAAATCTGCAGACTACACAAAAGCAGCACCAATGTGTTTCAGAGCCCCAGCCTCAACCTTCAGGTGGCAAGCCTGCACACGCGCATACGCACAAAGAACAGCAACAGATGGGCAGGGAAGCTTCAGGAACAGCTCTTCCACAACTGAGATTACACCCTTTTTCCTGCTCTCACACCTTATCTTCAAAGCATCAGTTTTCTCCCCATATCAACAAATAGCTTCCTTGCAACCTCAAACTTGTCTTTTCCACTGGATGGGAAACAAATCCTTGCTCAGTCAGCATGTTTCTTGTACAAACATGATAAGCTATTATTGAACAATCACACCAAGAAAAAACATTATCAGCTCTGCTTTTGAGATACTTCTGATTTATCTCTGGTCCACTGTACAAAACTAGAGTCATTTAATCTCTGCCTTGGTTTGCCATTCTGTACCATACAGATATTGGGAGCAGAGAGACTGACATTTAATTCTATCTAGTCTTTTTATTTCTTGGGTTTGATTCCAGTAAATCTGAAGGTATCCACTGCTACAGAAGAGTATTATATTCTCATTCAGAAATGGACAAGATCAAATTTGGTACTGATTACATCATTTTCAGCGCCAGTACACTTATATTCTTTATAGATGACATTATTGATTTTCACTTTAGTTTTATAGAGAGGAAGACATTTAAGTTGCTATCACTTCATTTGTAAAAAGGTTATAAATGACAAGGGAGATGCATTGTCTAGGAACTGCCAACATGAAAATCAAAATGTGCTGAAATACCTGAATGCAATTCTTTAGCTATGATAGTAATTAGCTGCTTTTAAATCATAGTTATGAGCTAATGGAGTAGTAGTCCTGCAGAGGAAGTCAATGGGAATCCATTATAAAGCCAATAAAAAGACAGTTTGTAGGAAGAGTCACGGGCTTTTCCCTCCCTATTAGATCACACCAAGTAGTGAACTGTGCACTTGGAAAATTTCTGCCAGCAAGGCCAGGCAGCACCACTCCCCTCGTGCCTGTAAAACCACAATAAACTTTGCTTTAAGGAAACCTGCTTCAACAGGAGAGAGGAAAAGATTGTATTGTATTCTATTCAATGTGTGAATAGAATAAAAAGAGGTGAGATGAAATTACGAGTATATAAAAACATGCACTGCACTCACGCTTACTCGCTGACCATCTGTGCTGCACCAGCAAGGAAGATAAAGGTCCAAGAACTGAGTAAGCTAGAAGTTAGCCAAGCCTTCCACCATTACTACAGCGCTACTCTTCCTCCAGCCACAGCGGCCCATTCATACCGCTTTCCCAGCCAGAAGGAAAACTTCACGAAAGCAAACAACGTACAGTTGTTCACTGTTTAACAATATTAACTTTACTGAAGCCTATAATGAATTATTTTAGTAATGACTTGTAATTGACCCAACAGATAAAGATTTATGGAAGATTCAACAAAAAAGGCAGAAGCAAATACCTGAGCAAAATTGCATTGCTATTTTAGGGTGGGGAGGGGGAGAAAAGAGATGCCTAGAAG
The DNA here is from genome assembly GCA_026283785.1 of Coracopsis vasa. Taxonomy (NCBI): domain Eukaryota; kingdom Metazoa; phylum Chordata; class Aves; order Psittaciformes; family Psittacidae; genus Coracopsis; species Coracopsis vasa. The sequence goes on along the minus strand of JANHGB010040864.1, from coordinate 8,382 downwards.
GAAAACACAGCTCCTAACACATCGGTTACAGCAAGGAGCAGAATGATGAATGACTATGCTGTGCTGAAAGGGCACATGACAAGAGGATATTGTTCTCACCTGTGGACCTCTACTTCACTCAGGTTTTAATGAATCATGGACCTTTCAGTTCACTTACAAGTCTCAGCTCTTTACTCTCTGTAAAAGACTTTAACATTTCTGTTCCCAGCATTCCCAGAACTACTGTTGACTGAAGAATTTATTACTCAATCCAGTTGACAGTATGCTGGAAACAGAAGAGATTTAGTCTGTCTTTCTGTACATTCCCAACAACATCTCATTTTGACTCAGGAAATATATATCATTTTCTAAAATGTCCCCCTTGCTCCTTTAGCTGCAACATGACCAAGGAGTCAAAGAATAAAACTGTGCTACTCATATAAAACCACATACTTACTGAAAGGTTTTATTTAAAGCTTTTATTATAACTGTAGTCACAGCATGAAAAGCCAGTTCAGTATACCATCACTAATGCAAAAATTCCATTCCAGGGCACAATAAACACTTCACACGCCTCTCCTTTAAACAGAATTTAACAGACACATCTTTCTGCATCTATCAGTCACAACATCTGATGGGGATTTTTAATGTTTTGCCATCCTATTGCACTTGACAAACAAGTAACTGTCAGATAACCCAGCTAACTACACGTAGGTGTTTAACCACCTTCAGAGGTTAATTAAAGACAAAGATTAAAGGCTGTAAAGCATAAGTTTATTTAAGTTTTTCCTTAGTTTCAAGTAAAAAAAGAATTGAGTAAGTACTGCATCTTTGATGCGACAAAACCGTCAACCTTTTATTTTAAGCACCTATGCAGCAGTGTACAGTCAGTTCTGTGCTATTCGCAAAAGCAAATCCTTGCTTCCAGGTATTTCCCTGTAATCCAGTAGAAAAGCTTCAACTTTGCAGCAGCTTTCAGTGTTTCATGTTCAGCATTTGTTGCCAGCAGTCACAACTTCTATTATAACAATAGGAGAGACTCCAATTAAGATTTGTGTAAGCTGCAGAGATGCTCTACACTGAAGTATTCCATAGAAGAACAGTGAAAGTACTAAGGCAACAACAACTGTTAGTAAAGGATTTTTGCCTCTGATCACAATACCAGCAAATCTATAAACAAAACAAGTTTACTGAATCCCAGGACAGTGCCTTGTATTGATTCAAGTTGCTTCCTACCTTGTATTTTAAGACTCATGACTCGTAGTACCTCCTACATTGGTACTGGAAGGTGTAAGTACACCTTCCTGATGGAAGCCAAGCATTTTACATGATAAAGCTCTGCTTTTAGAAGGTCAGAACATCACTGAACCTAAAAGGGAGGTTCAGACTCCAGAAATTAAGCTTTACCAAAAAAAATCAGACTGAAACATTTTAGTTTGAGAACTAACATAGTACATGCAATTATGATGCAGGTGCTAACGTGCAACTTTAAAGTGATTCTTCTGCATTTAGGTTTTACTTTTTGAATACAAAATGGAGATTATTCTAAGTCATCAAATAAGTCATCTTTTCTCTCATCTGAAAACAAGACAGTGACTTAATTAAAAGTGTTGTGGTGGCAGGAGGGGTCTTCAACCACTACACTCATAGTCTTATGGGTTTAGATTTTAAAGCTGAAGACATTTAGTTTATTCTAATTGAAGTTTTGAGGGAAGGGAGGTGGGGATGCAATCAAAAGACCACGTTCTCAGTAGTAGCAATGCTAAAATACTTCCACCACTTATTTTAAAGTAGATTTTCAAAAAGCTTTTGCATACAACCAGCGATACAGTATAAGCTGTACTTTGCAACAGCCATGCTAGTTGATTCCATACACAAAGGATGCCTACAACTTATCCAATATAAATCCTCAGGTGGGCAGCCTATATACAGTAGCTTTCAAGTCACAGCCCACTCATATAAAAGATATTCATATGCTATAGATTCTCAGCACATAAAATGATCAATATTAGATAATTTTTCTAAATAAATACTCTAGTCAATTTGTACTTTATACCTCAAAGGCCTTAAAGTCAACATTACAGTGGGTAGCAATGCTCATGGCCTTACAGCTGACAACATACAAACCCTAGAGCAAAGGCAAGGGGAAGAAAATAATCTTTGGCTAAATGTCCGTGGCAAGAAATGCATGAGATGGTGAAAACCTTTTTCCACAAATGACCAGTGCTTCTGGTCCTGTATTACAGTCAGGGTTTAGTTTCCTATCAATCATCCTCTAACTGATGTTTTTCTTGCTCTTGAACATAAATCTGAAAACCTGACTTGAAAAGATGAATTGGGAGGGAACTCAGCGGTTCTCAAGGTCCAAATCCCTGTAATAGAATCTGACCATCAATATCCTTATCTGATTTTTCTTGAAAACTAACATTCACAAATGCTTCTACCCACCTTAGCTTAAAAATTGATGGACTTTTAATTCAAACCATGCTAAATATTTGCCCATCACCAAAACAACGCCAAAGATTTTCTATGTCACTTCACACATTAAATATGTAATACATTATTATGCTGCTACTGACCCCTTTAATGAATAATCTGAATTTAAGACTATTGGAATCACTGCTTTGCTGTTTGACACTTCTAGCATCTGGAATAGCTTTAGCAATTGAAAAATCAACCACAGGACAAAAACTATCAGAAGCAAGACCATGCTCAAGATAAATACATCACTTAAGCACATTTAAAGGCAGGATCAGGTATCAGATACTTTCTTAACTGAGATTTATCTTCCTTTTTCTTCCCAGTATACTTTTAGCTGTGTATAAGACTACTTTGATTCAAATCAGCCAGTCTGATAATTCCAAGGCAGTGTTTTTAATTCCTCTTACATAACTGAATTCCAAAATCTGAAATGGAATTACATATATCATTTTTACATGTCCTAGAATTTCTCAGCAGTCTGAGGCAAAAAGGAAATGTGACAAGATATCATTCACTTTTAGCTTTTAGTTTCACTGAAAAATTTGTTGGAGGGTGAGGAAACTCAAGATTACTGTGTTCTTCATTCTAACTATTTGAGAAGTCATATATCTAAGTCAAGTTTCCTGTGGACAATAGAATATTCTCTCTTTAAAATTAATGGGGGGAAAATATTTGCAAGATGACCTTCTGCAATGAGAAAACCCCCAAAGACTGCAGAATTAAAAGCGGCATTTAAAAATGTATCATCTTTGAATTACAATTCATGTGATTCCATATTCACCTAGACCAGCCATCATAGCAGTATCTTCCAATTCATGAAATGCTCATGAACATAGCAAAGTTTTTCACATTCTGAACAACCAGCATCTTAGCCCTGTAAACAGACTAAATGCTTTCAGCAGTCTATAGGCTCTGCAGACTTGAGTTTCAACATCATTCAAACTGGCATGCACTGTAGTCAAATTACTATCAACAGTAAAGCTAATGAAGCTATCAATATGAGCAATCCAAAACAAGCTCGGTGAGCAGGCAGGAACTTACCCATGCATGACTGTTATTTTTCCTAATACAAAGTCATTCCAGAGCCTTTAAGCAGTTTCAGAGATTTAATCACTGAAACAACTGATTGCACTTTTATTTCAGAAGGGTGTGATTTGGGGGGTGGGGGGAGTTCTATCTGTCTATCAATCTGATATTCAAAATGATATATTTTTTGAGCACAGTCTCACAAGTAATTATATATGCCTTCCTGGCATAATTTGGAAACACTTCCTTATACTCAACCTCATAAAATCCTTTTCATGTTACTAAACCTGAATAGCTACTCTGTTCTGAAACCACAGAGTTACAGCTCACTACAAAGCATTTAAGCAGCTGAAGGGTATGAACTCAGAAATACTCTGAGCTTTGTATTAGTGCTTTTTCTTTGGATCTACCCATTACGTAGTGTGTTCAACAGGATGATGCTTTAGTCTACTTAATAGGTGGGCAGCTACTTACCTGTGACTACAATCTTTACTATTTCACCAAACAAAACCATGGATGGATAGTTCTGCATATGGTACCACCTCCAACATGTGCTAATGAAGGATCATTTCTTCTGCCATCCTCCAATAGTAAGTGACTACGGGGAGTAAGGGACTATGCCCTTGTTTACTTTCTTGTGGTGTTTTTGTTAACGTGGTCATATTCTGGCCCAGCTGAAACCTTCTAGGGAATGTACTGAACCTTCTGTAGACAAAGAAAGGCACAGCAAGGCGGCATGCATCTGGAGCACAAAGACAGGTTTAAAGAATCCTGAAAGGACCATCTAAATCCCAACAGCCCTGCTAGAAGCAAAGACTAAACTGAATCTACTATTAGAGCTGATGATGAAAAGGAAACTTTGAAGGACAAGTTACATGACATTTGTGGAAAGGCAGAAGGTCTGAGGAAAAAGATCCACTCAGCCAGGAATAGGTAGTGACAGGAGGCAAGTGCCTTGGTCTCAAAGTTAAATGGAGCTCTGGAAATAAGCTTCCAGGGTATATTACTGGTTATGTCAGTGAATCTTAGCATGACCTTTACAACATTTCAGGCTAAACATTCAGATCTCCTGAGCAGCTGGCATTTCCCATTATCATCAAGAACAGAGGGGCACATAGTAGACCTGAAATCAAGAGCACAATTTCTACAGTTCTATAAACTAAAGAACACACATTCACTTCAAATAGTTCTACCTTTAATTCATTCTTGGAAACACGACTGCGGTAAAAGGTAATTTATTACCGTGTCTACTACACTTACTTAGATGTCTCAATAATGTTTAAAGAAACTGTTTTTTCCCCACTAAACACATTCCTCAGTTATCAGAAAGAAACCATGCATTGAAATAAAACAAAAATCTTCCTTTAACAGTGAACTTGGGTAGTATTGCTACACTCAGCTTCAGAAGGAGGAGGCTTATGTTGTGGTGAAGCATGGCGATGCATGCGCACACGCAAATAACTTAGTCAGAATTTTTACCATCCTTGCTAACCTATAACAACAAAGATTTCAGATGCACGTACCAACACAGGGACTCCTACCAGGATCCTGCACAGCACTGGAGTGCCAGGATGAGGGCAGGGCAACATCCCAGGCCCTGTGTGGAGGCCGGTGCGGATACCTGCAGGAGCAGCACCAGCCTCGCTGCTGGAAAAACACGCAGAGTTTTACAGGCTGCAAGAGCTAGTTGTGCATAGGCTGCACATTGTAAATTCTTTTACTGTTATGGAAATTCCTAATACTGTGTGGCCTTGAGAGCTCATATGATCCCCTTTCAAAGGCCTTTCTTCAGAGTTTCCAGCTCCGGCTTTTTCCTACTGTCTTTCCCAGCTTTTCCGAGTTCACCTTTGCACAGCAGCAGGACTCACGGCTGTGGGGTGGGGGTAAGAAGGAAGAACTTTTCCCAGAGTAATGCATTCCAGACATTTTACTTGAGTAATAGCACTGTAGTTTGCGTTTGGGTTTAATTCCCTTCCGCCTCATTTAAAATATCACTTCTTTGCTATGTTCCTGCAGAAAACTTGCAATGTTTCATTGTCAATTCCCTCAATCCCCATTTCTCCTGAGCACCAAAAGGAAAAACCCTAACTGCTAGGTTTAGTCACAGCCTTAATGTTTTGTGAATTCCTTCAGCTGTGTAATGCAAACCTAATATTTTATAAACAGCCTGGGAGAGAGTTCTCAGGTAGTAAAAACCACCAAGTGAAATTCAGGTTTCTGTCTGCCCTCCCACCACCATTTGTTTCTTGTTCTCGCTGTTAGAAAGGTGATCGGACATTTAGAAGATCTGTTGTTTCATTATCATCCTCAGATACCCTGCTTGTGTACCAGAGATGATTTCAAAGCACTTTAAAGAACAAAGCCCCAGAAGAGACTAGACTCATTAGACACACCCTCAGAAAGAGGCATCAGTTCTGTGTCTTACAAATCCTGTGCCTGATTTCACACTGTTAAATAGCTGATGTTCTAAAAGCTAAGAAGATGTCTCACTAGATCTTTACATTCTGATCTTATGCCCAAAGCCAGCTAGAGGATAGTATGTTAGTTCCTCTGCGGACTTACTAATGAGGCTTTGAAAATCTTTGGCTTAGATGTTCAGTGATTCACTCTTGGGGGGTTTCTGATGCTTGGTAAGTAACAGCACTTTTGTCCTCCATTCATACACACAAAAGAAGAAAGGTGTGTTATACTAACAAGCTGTCTCCGAAAAGTTACAAAGGAATTGTAACAGAAATAACACACTGACCACAGAAACAAAAATCTGGAGAACTCCAAAGCTTCACCTGAGTGCCCATCACCTCAAAAGAATAGAATTGTACTGAAAAGCCTTGAAAAGGTTTAAGCATCCAAGAGGCCACTGCTCTACTAAATGAGTTTCCTTACTTAGATCTTGGAACATATTAATTTTAAATGAAGTCTGTTGTTTTTTTCCTAGTGATATTTTCAAATGCCACAGATGATACCTCTGCAATATTTGTACTCTGACCTATATACTGAGGCACAATAAAACCTGAAGATATGTTTCTCTTCAGGTTAATTACTGTTTGCCAGTAAACTGCTGTTTAGCCAAAACAGTGCTCAAGAGGTTAAGAAGTCTTTAGGCATTAGGAGGTCACACCTTGCATTGAAATTAAAAAGGAAGGAAAAAGAAAAAAAAAAGAAAAAAAAAAAACCACTCAGTTGGGCTCTGAAATTCTCTCATTCCACCCCAGATACCAGAGAATTATCCCGACCACGGAGTAAGAAAATAGGTATCTTCAGTTGAATCATTCCTTTACACTCCAAAGGTGCAGGATGGAAAGTGGGCACTACTGTAGTCACTTTTTGAGCACAAGATATTTCATATGGTACAGCCTTGAGCCTGTTAATGTTGTCACTCTCATCTGCTTGATGCTGCCTGGCTGCACAACAGACAGGGCTAACACTAAGGACATTTGCAGCCAGCACCACCCAGTTCCCCATTTTCTGTAACACGAAATCCCAAGCCTGGTGCTGACTTGCTAATTGCCAGAGGGCAGGGGCAGCCAGAGGTTTTACACTCGAATCACAAAGAATTTCAGGCCACATTCAAACAACAAAGGGTCAGCCAGGTGTTGTTCCATACAAGAAAACGATTTTCAGGTTCTGAGCTGTACCTTCTGCTCCCCAGGGATATTGTTTGTTTTTGATTCATTGAAATAATAGCATAAAAGGAGGGGGAAAAGAAAGCTAAAAAAAACCCTAAACCCACTGATGGAAGGTAGAAACGAATACAAGCCAATAGAGCTGTGCTAAAACAAAGAGATTATTCTTATCTATACACAGTAAACGTGAGCCAGGAAACCATAAATTCTTAATGGAAGTTTACTGTGTACTCTCAAATTCCTATACCAAGCAGGAAGCATGGATATAAAGACATTTCTTTCTACACCATATTTCTAAAGGGAAGTAAAACAATTTTCTAACAGATCTATTTATAATTTGGAGAACAACCTTTCTGATATTGAATAATACAGACCTTTGGTATAACCACCAAGTTCACAAGAGTAAACAAAGATTCTCCCCTTGGATCCAAAAGTCATTTCTAGTGAAAATTTGCACTGAGCAGACTGACCTTCACTGCTGATAGCTTCATTTCATAGTTGTTATAAAGCATGTGCGCATACATGTGCACATGCACATATATATGTATCTACACACTGTGTCTATGTATGTTTGGATGTGTACTTGACTGACTGTACAGAGAATGACTTCTGTGCAACTGCTCTGTTACCACAACAGTCTTAGAGAAATGTTATATGCAATGGGGTTTGGATGGTAGACCATCTGCTTTGAAAGAGATCACGATGTTACCTGCTAAGTGAGTGTGAGGCAATATTTTCATATATAAAATGTATCTGTATGCATAAAATCATCTGTATGATTAAAGTAGTTACATTAGTATCAAACAGTAAGACTGTTTCTAATATTTTTAGTCTGATTTGCTCCCAGTTTCGTCCAAAGATAAAACAGTGAAAAAGTGTGGATTACACTAACCATGAATTCAGTAATGCTAAGGACATAATACAGGCAAATATCATTTTGTAATCTTGGCTAAAGCATAAAACAAAGATCCTTGGAAAAGAGAATAGATTACACTGCAGTACAAATAACACCATTCATCTTGGAGAAATCCTTAATGAATTTGACCCTTGTTACAAAAGGATCAAAATGTGTGCTTGTGTGTCATATTTGCTCATCACACAGTAATCAAGTTGCTGCTGAATGCCAGGAGGGGGCTTAGTCTTAGTTAATGCAGTGGAGCCATCACATTAAGCTGTATCTGAAGCAAAGCAACAGGAAATTGTTCTTGTGATCGCCTGTTCTTCAAAGCACCAGCCTCTCAAATTTGTTTACTGGCTCAGAGTTTAATTACCA
>JANHGB010040863.1:0-12897 GCA_026283785.1 Coracopsis vasa | reverse complement strand
ATCATTGGTGAGTATTGATGCAAACTACATCCAGTAGAACTATCCTGGAGTTCTTTATATGTTCTGGGGTAGTGGGGATGTGATTTAAGTGACTTGCACTGAAAGCATCTGAGGCGGCTTTCTGCATATTCTTTCAGAGATATAGCAGTTGCAGCCGTATCTTTGATATATGGGATATATTTGATATATTGGATACTTCTGACTTGAGGTACACCATGTTTTTATAATTGATACTTTATTTAAATCCAGGGATCCTCCAGATCCATTTTCATTCTATTCAGTTTATGGGTTCTTGCTTTCTTATGTCCCTGCTCATTGCTGGGGGGTTGAACTAGGATGATCTTTGAAGATCCCTTCCAACCCAAGCTATTCATTGAATACAGAGAGGTTGAAAATTCCCAAGTCACTGTTCTGTCTCATTAAATCAGCCGGTGGAAGTTGTGTGCATCATCATCTCTTTGGATATGGAGCTGTTAAATAAAAAGACAAAATTACTTCCTCGTTAAGAATTGGAGCTGATCACCTCTTCCCAACTGCTTGCGGGGGTTTTGGGTGGTTTTTTGATGTAGCATTCTCTCATATTTGTAACTCTTGTGTAAATGAACAGATGGGAACATTTTGCCTGTAGAACTTCAGGATTATTTAGGGAAGGGGTAAATGGTAAGGTTGTGTGCGAGTTGATAGTTCTAATGTAACTTTATCAATTCGTAATTCACTGTGAATATCACTGTGACCAGTTTTGAGAGGGTTCATTTTAGATCGACACCACTTAAATTGGACTTTCCCTTTTCAGATGTTCTGAAGCTCCTTGATCATCAGTTCTTGTACTCCCTGGGAGCTTCTGTAGTGTTTTTGTCATACAAACATACACAAGTGAGGCATACAGAATAACATTTCACCTACGCTGCTTTGGGGTGGGGGAAACAGAAGTTTGCTCTTCTATGTGGAATAGCTATTACCAGGTCTAGCACGTACTGCAAGCAGCTTTCAGGACAAACTGGCATGACTTGTCAACTGATTTACACGGCTGCACATAGCACTGATGCAAGATCTGTGATAAGTTGTCAATATCTGTCAAGACAGAAATAAATCTGTACTGTAATAGGCTAGGGGTGCAGGGAATTTCATGGTTTCAATGCTTCAGCATATTCACATGGAAGATAGTATTGTTAGGCATAGTGTAAGGAGTGGGTGTTGCTTATTCCATCAGCAGCTATCTACAGACAGTACACCATTATTGTGATTGGGCATCTCGGTGTGGACACATTCTATACATCCTCCAGAGACTGCCCTGGAAGCCAGAATTAAGACAGTGGAGCCATTCAGGACAGGGAAGAAAGCTTTACACAGCTAGGACTGCAGGAGAGTGCCAGGTTGCCGGAATGTAATTACTGCACTGGAATTAATCCAGAGTAATCCTGTGCAACGTGCCACGTGGTTTATTTACTTGCTCTTTTTTAAATGGCATAAACAGATGTGGTTTGGGGTTTACATCTTACCCAAAGGAGTGAATTTTCATTCCCACAGTACCCTACTAAGCTGGCTAACTTCTTGATGGGTTTGATAATGTTAACATGTACGGTATAAAAGCCTAGCTATTAAATACCACTCAGAGAGTGAAGCTGAGAGGTGCATAGATATTAATCTGGGGTAAAAAAAACCAAACCAAAGTTATCTGAAAATTTGAAGGTAACAAATCTGTTCCATTTGTATTTCTTACTCTTGGCTTTTTATAAAGAGCAAAATGCAATAGGCTTTATACTAAACAGATGCAACTGTTATGCCTGAGGCGTTGTGTTCCGTGTATTTAATAAATGATGTTGTAGGTGAGGGTGTTTGCGAACTTCTGAATTATTCACTGTGGCATTTTAGATAATTTAGCTTTGTATCTCACTTCTCAACCTACTCTCAATAAGTTAATATTTCAACCACAAGCATTCAGCCTATTAAGAAAAGGATGATTTTAGGGGGAGGGAGGAAGAAGGAAGGGAACAAAGCAGTTGGGATTCTTTTTGAATGTGAAGAATAATTGAAGATAATGTATTGTTTCACACATGCCAGAGCTGTCTTGTGGATCCTCGGCTATTACCAGCTAGCCTATCTCCAGCTAACTGACTTAACAAAGATGCAGATCATGCTCTGGTTATCTTGGGATCCAAAGTCTCAGAAGCATTTGAAATGAACAACTGAAAATAGCTGGTTTTGTAGGCTTGACTTAGAAAAAAAGTAGTGAGTGATGGAGAGATGGCTTTTCTGGTTGAACACAGCACTAGTAGTGATGGTACAAGACAAAATGAGTCATCCTTAATAAATGTGGTGAGATTTCCTTTGCCCTCGCTGGTTTTGGTCAATGTTTCTGTACAATTCGAGATGTAGAATGGGATGAAGGAAAGAACTATTCAAGCAACAGTAGGTGGGTCTTTTTATTTTGGTGTCCTGCTATTAGTGAAATGAGTGCTAGTGTTTTAATAGCTGGAGAAAGGTAGATGGGTCTTGATACTCTTATCTGCTTGCCAAGTCTTTATCCAAATGTAGTCTGCCTGTGCTATGGCATGGAGATGAAGAGAGTAGACGCAGTCCTATGCTGAAGTTCTGCTTGCCAAAGGTGTAAAACTGGTTCCTTGTTGGCAGCTTTTTGCTGCTCTTTCTGGAATGCATGAAGATCGTGGGAAGGGAAGTTTTCTCTTCCCAGAAGCTGCTTTCTGTTGCTCTTGTGTATGTTGCAGTCTTGATCTGACTTCAGATGTTCTGACTGATAAATGTATCACACGTGGAAGATGGAAGGTTGGGTTGGGGAAATAGCCATGAAGGGCTTTGGTTCATCATTCAGGTGAATACTGGAATCTTTATTTAAATGTTTAAAAAAAAAGAGGTTTTGGAAAACACAACTCAGTCAGCCTTTTGTTTTCCCACCCTTCTGACACGTCTGCTGCCTAGATATTTCCCTATGACATCTAGGATTCCAGATACCCTCTTGATTCCCTATTGCAAAATGATAAGCCTGTGATTGTTCTGCTGGTACAGCTGTTCTCCGAAGCTGGAGATGTAGAACAAACAGGTCGTGCATGCCTTTTCAGCCCCAAACCTTTGTCTCCCTTATAAAGTTGCAGCAGCTTTAATGTACAGTTTTAGCTTTCAAATCTTTCTACTCTTTCCTGTGACTGTGAATTATTGCCTGGCTAAACCCAACCTGTCAGACACCTAAAGGTAAGACAGGCAAGAGAGTAAAATCTCAGATTTCTACCAGGTTATGGCCTGACAGATTCATCAGGAGGGCAAAGTAATGAAGCCCATGCTTTTGTCCATAAGGTGGGTGGATCAGACCCTGGACACGCAGCAGAAACTGTGTGGTAGTTCTGTGGTAGACTGATGGTAGAAGAAATCTGTGCTGATCTGTACCAGGCAGTTTTCTGATAGTAAATACACTTTTAAAGTCGCTGTCAGCTGGGTCTTGTGGAATGGAAATGCCATCGTAAAGCAACAAGGGAAATCTCACCGTGTCAGGATGATGAGTGGAGCTGGAGACGTTGCAAAGGTGGCACTGATAAAAGAGCACAGCAGGCAATAGGCATTTTTTTGATGGAGACACACTCCATCAAGAATAGAGCCTTTGCTTCTCTGAGCAGCTTCAAGAGAAGCTTCTGTGGTGTTCTCAAGGCTGTCTGTAGCCAGTCAGATGTTCATATCCAAACCCTGAACTGTGTGAAGCTTACTCAAATGTACACTTAATTCCATCCAATCTACAGATGGACTGGGTTGATGGATATTGTGAGCGAATGTAGGTTTTGATCTAGTGTGTGGAACCGAACGTGTGGAAGCTGACAGGTTTTGGTTATGGTTGGTCTGTTCATTCATTAGTTCCATAGTTGAAATTCTTAGATTCAGAATGTAACCAAAACTTTACCTGAATTCCACAGAAGAATCTGTTTAATTTCATATGCTTTGATCTGAGGCCCTTTGTGTTCAGGAGTACACAAGATCCAACAGACTTAATACAGCTTTGGGATCTAGTAGTTTTTTCTGCTTGTTGTGGTTTATTAGAAATCAATCCAGAGCAGTTGTATAAAGAGGTGTTTTGGTGTCTGTTTGTGTATAGGTCTGCATTTTCATGTAAACAGTGCTTTTAGTATGTAGTACACCTGAGGTGTGTCTCTGCCCTGAAAGACATGGGAGATCCATGCTTCTAACACACTCAGCCTTTGGGGAAGCTCCATTCTGAAGCCACAGAAGTGAATGACTGACTTGCCAACCTCCTAGTGTTTGCATTTGGCTTTTAACTTTAAAGACACGGACTGTTTCCTTGTTACGAGTTTTCTGCTCAGTAAAAAGAGCTCTGTTGCTGGACCGTCCGATGCAGCAGCTACCTGCTACATGGTGCCCATCACTGGGTGGCTGATAGCTCTTGTGAAGATGCTAACTGAGTCAACTTGTTATCTCTTTACAGAATCATGTAAACCCTGCAATGGATTTTACACAGACCCCTCCAGGAATGCTAGCCCTCGACAACATGTTGTACTTTGCTAAACATCACCAGGATGCTTATATACGGGTAAGGCTCCTTCTCGTCTCTGGGGTCTGTGCAGTTGCCTGTTTGGAGTGATTATGTCCTGTTTACAGTTGACTTGGAAGAGGAGGTTCAGAATTCTGATGTTATTAACAACAAACTCTAGGAAGCCAAACCATGTAACAGTAAAACATGGCCTAAGTCTGTAAGAGACTGGGGATAAAGCTGTACAGCTGCCTGGTCTATCACTGCTGAGTCAAACATTATAGATGCTACTTTTCCCCGATATAACTTTTTGCTTAGACCTACAAAGAGAAGGGAGATGAGCTTGTGCCTTTTTCAGATGTGTGATGGATGTCCATAAGCTCAGAAACGAGTGATTGTGCCCAGTTCTGTCCCCTGCTCTAAGTCCCCCAAGATCTATCAGGGTTTTCTGTGGAAACGAGGCTTTGATGAGCAAATGCTTTGGAGAGTGACTGAGTTGGCAGTGTCCTGAGAGTTAGGATGTGCACTGTAAAACTGTAGTGAGGAAATGCTTGGAGAAAACATAGGTAAAAAGCATCCCCTTTCATTTGTACAACCTGTTCCTGCCCCCTGACCACTCCAACTCCCCTTGAAATAGCAAATGGAGGAAGTTACATGTTGCATTCTTACAAGAAGAGGTATAGAGCTGAGTAATACCTGCTTCTGAATGGACCTTTTCCTGACCTTTATAGAAATCAAATATTTGCCAAGCATGAGACTGGTGAGCACAGATGGGAGCAGAGGATAGTCTAGAAGGTCAGTTTTGAGATAGTGGAGGTGGTTTCCAGTTATTTCTACTAAAAAGTGAAGAGTGACCTTTTAATACTCATTATCAACTAGTCTGTGCTCCAAGTAGATTAGTGTCAAAGCTCAAATAGGTTTGTAAAGGTCCTGCTGATATCCAGGCCAGCTTGATCCGTGGACATGAGAGGAGGCCACAAGATTTGCTCTTTAAATACATGTTTCTCCTCAGTCTGAATCTCGGAATAAGTGTTAAAGGGAACTGTGGCAGCATGCAATGCAGCAGTATTTCTCAACCCCTGTAAATCCCTGAAATCAAGGGCTATTTCACTTACTGGCTAAACCATGCCAAATTGTGGGTTTGTGTATAAAGAGAAAATTGGTTGTTGTAGCTCATTAAAATCTGGTAAGATCTGGCCCGTGCTACTTCATAGGCTTCCTCTGAAAATGCTGATTTTGGAGACTATACTTAGTAGGGGCAGGCAGTGCTCCCGAAAGAGACAGTCGTGTTTTATGGAAGTTGGAAAGCATTGAAAGACGACTGGAAAAGCAGAGCTGTTGGAGCAGAGCTTTCATTGACATCTCTCCAGTTTTCTTATTGTTTGTTTTCATGTTGCAAACGCTGTCTTAAAACTTGGGGTCAGTGTAGCATGTAATTAGCCACTCTTTAGAAGGGACTTTGCTGCTGGCTCTGCTCTGTTTCTGTGATGCAGGATTTTTGCTGCTTCATTACTGAGATTTTCTGTTGTTATTTCAAGATGCTTTTATTCTTGTATAGTTCTTGGGAGCCTCATGTGTTTTCCACCTGAGAAAGAACACATGTATGCTGGAATTGCCATACTGAAGCATGCTCAGATTAAACTGCTTGCCCAAAGCTGCTAATTAATGTTAATGTGCTTTGGGAGTGTGTTAACCTACCCATCTTTCCTAAGTAGTTCTACGTAATTCTTACACAAGCATTGCTGGCATGGTAGCTCACTGATCTGCACTGGTCCACCTTGTCATGTTGGCAGCATGCTGAACACCTCTGAGATGAATGGTGCTGTGCAACTCCTGCAGCATTGCTAGTCTTTGATCGGAAAAGACACCTGATTCTTCCCTTTTAATCTCCTTGGCTTACTAGCTGGTGTACAGTGGTTTCCTGTGAGTCCTGATATGCCTGTTTCCTTCTCATTTTGAGTTTCTTATTTCACATCTAACATCACCCCTTTTCTTCGTGGCCATTGGCTCCCAAAGCTCCCACAACGCCAGCTTGCTCTGCTTGCACAGCCTGTGGACCTTGCTTATTTTGTCAGATGTATTTCTACTCTTAGATCCTAACAGAAATTCCCTTTGTGGTCAAGGTTAGGTTTCCACAAGAAATTATCTGTGCAAACTATACTTGCGTAATGAAAAACCTGTTTGACAGGAGCTCTTTTCTCTTCTTCCATTCTTGATGCTAGGAAATATTGTGGTTCTAGGAGGAGAGATTATTTTCAGCTTGGCCCTTTGCAGTGCAGTTGATTGTTGTACCCTGGGATAATATCTGTGCTGTGCAGCAGTTAAAAATTGAGACTGGAAACCAGAGTTGGTTTGAAACAAACTTGGAAAATATGAAGTTTCTGCTGACAGAATGTGGTATTTTAAGCAAAGTCGCTATCAGGAAGTCGTGCTGGTCTGTCTGAGTGCACTGGCAGTTTAATAGACAGCACAAATCACTGCAGTCTGACTTGTTGCTTTCTTAGTATGGCCCTTAGTCAAGTGTCTTCTTGTGTTACTGGAAGAAACGGGTAAGAAGTTAGAAGATAAGCAATAAATAATCTCTTCCCTTTTCATTCCTTGTTCTGCCTCTCATAAGTGATTCTACTTAGAAATAATTTGCATAATAAATGAATTAGGTGGGAAGGATGTCTGAAACTGAAGTGCCCTTCACTTTGAGGCTTCAAAGACCAGTCGCAAACAAAAGTACTTGTAGGAAGAGTAAATACAATGGCAGTGTGTTGAAGAATGCAGGTATGAGCAGATGAGTAACTCTGCATCTTGAAAGGAGGAGGCATTTCAAGGTGAAAACATGAATGCTGCATGGTGAAACAAAAATAACCAAACCTTTTCTGCCTGTTTGATTCTTTCCTACCTACTTCTCATTCCTGTCATTCACCTTTTCCCTGTTAGGTGCTTATTGCTGAAATCACAGTAATGGCTTCTTTCCTTGCTGTCTTCCTTCAGATCACCACAGTGTTTATTTAGCTTTGGGTTAATTGAGTTTGAATCTTGGTCTTTTGTTTACTGTACAGTAGGACTGTAGCATCCCAAAGAAAGGTTGTGTAGTGGAAGGGAAGCAAATCCCTGTTCTCTTTGACTGTGTGGTGTCCTTAGTTGTCATTTTGAGTTTTGAACATGTTTCCTATTGAATTAGTTTTCTGTGGAGTGAGCTTTACTTTCTGTTCTTCTTTAGTTGTCTGATGCTATCAGGGGCATTGCATTTCTTTCATGTTCCTCTTAAATAATCAATTGCTGTCATCAGAGGCTTGGCTTTTAAAGGTGACAGAGTCCATGGAATGCATTGATGGAAGTCATGTGGAATCTCTGCAAGAAATGTTAAGAAATTTTCCACAGGAAATAATTGGCAGCTTCCCAAGCTCCATAATTACAGGACAGACAGAGTGTATAATTAAAGTTAACAGGGAAGAAAATGATTGGAATAGAGCTTTGTGACAGATAATCTTTCTGGGTGTTTTGTTCTTAGGGAGCAGACGAGTCGTGTGTTTCCCCTGCTTCAATTTGCTCCTTTCCAAAACTGCCTCAGCTTCACCTTCTACCAATTTTAGAACTAAAATTAGAAGTTACCATTTAAAGCAGACTTTACTCAGTGCAGACATCTTGAGATCTTTCTTACTGGTGACTTGCAGCAGTGTGCCTTTGACACTTCCCGGGAGGAAAAATCTTTCTATGGAAGCACTTATGCCACCTCTGCTGCTGGTATCTCCATTTATTGGTGCTTTGTCATCGATTTGTTTGGGAATTGATGGTGCAGGACTATTGAGATCCATTTTCTTTTCAAGATACGATGAGGAGAGAGATTCAAATACATGAAACTGAAATATTTTGTGTGCAGATGTGTTTGTAGGTGTGTATTCATTTGCCTGATTGTGATTTTTCTATGCACACGCTTCAGTTTGCTGATACTGATTGGAAATAATGATATTATTTAATTTGCTGTGAAATGAAGCTAAAGGATCCAAAATGGAGCACTCCTTTTGTTTGGAACCCAAAAAGAAGGATTTCATACTTGTCCTGGGTGCTGTGTTTGTGCCTGGGATGCTTCTGTGGACACACTAGCTCTGCAGCTCCGATAGGTTGATCACTGTATGTGCAGTCAGTGTTCATTCAGGTGTTCTTGATAGCAGGCAGCAAAATCAAAGCTACTGCTCCAATCGGGGGCAGACTGCCATTCATCTTGGATGTTGTCTAATTTTAAGAGTGTTTCCAGGCAAGAAAGAGCAGATGCTGTTGGATAAACTGAATTTACAGCAACTACAACTTAGCTTCTAATAAACCACCATTGAAACATTCCCTTATTTACATTTTCCATGCAGGCATCTTCACTATAGTGATACCATAACCTTCATCTGGAGGGAGTGTAGGATTTTACTAGGAGTCACAGCAAAGTCCTCTACGATGTTGCCTCTGGTGGGGTCCACATTTCTCATTCTAATGAATTTGCTTTTGATGACTGTTGGTGACTTGTCAATATTTTTGTTGTGCACCTATGAGTACCCATATTCTAGCAGGTCTCAGTGCTTCTTTGGGGTGAAATTCTGCCTTGAGAAGACACATCCTGTGTTTCCTTGTTTTCTTTAAGCACAAGGGATTGGTGCTTCAGGCAGAAACTGCAGATAAACTTAGCAGCTCTCTAAACTCAGAGCATTGGCTCTCTACCTATTTGGATCCTGCCCAGCTGCCTACCCAAGTTCATGCCAAATTCTCTGCCATATATTAGATTAGTAGGTTCTTGATTTGTGTAGGGAAAAAATAAGCATTCCTTGGAAAGAGATAATTTTACTGTAGCCTCTAATTCAAGTCCCTCTTCTGCAGAGAAGCATTATCCCTTTTCTGACTGATTTTATCTGTTTCATACAAACATTTGTTAGACATTGAATCCGTAATTTTCTGTTTGTAGTAGTGTCACCAGGACGGGAAACCAGTGTTGAAATCCATGCTGCGTGGTTGGGCTTATTGATCCCTTGGTGTGTTTCATAATGGTTCCATTGCCATTACGTTTTAGCGAATGGTAGGTGCGATATTTGGTGCCGTGCTTCTACATTTTCCATTCTTGTATTTAAAGCAAATATTTAAAGTTATGAAAATGTTGCAGATCAAAGTGACATTTGGACTCCGGCCGCACCAGGAGTTACTTTGACTACGTGAAAATTGAACGTGGAGCTGGTTTAGGGTCAGCAGTAGAAAATCCCCTTCCCCTTGCTTGTGCTGAGCTGGACCCCATTCACTCAGCTGCAATGCAGAGACGCTTCCTCCCCAGCAGCTACTTCAGTTGTGGAGATGGAGGAGCCTCCTTCTCCTTTTGAAGCTTTCAGGGGTCGCAGTGGAGGAGCAGGTGCTGTTTGTGAGTGCTGGTGGTGCAGGCAAGAAGATCGCATCCTGCATCCTGCAGAGACCTCTCAGAACCGTGATGGGTTGAGTCACAGTCAGGCTGTCTGCCGTACACTGCTGTAACCCATGCAGTTGTTGTACAGGAGGCTGCCCACGCATCCTTCCGCCAATTCACGCAGACTGCTCGTGCCTACTCCTTCTAGCCTGATCACATCGGAGCAGTCTAACACAGTATCAGCATTTTCTGATGTGAAACTGAGCTTGGTTTCTGCCAGGCCATTTTTCTTGCAGAAATGATAGGAAAAGGGATGTAATTTATTTCTCTTCTGCTAAAATTAAGGAGAAAAGTGAGCTTTGTGACATGAGTCGTCCTGGTGCCTCTCTTGAGGGAATGCAGTTTTCCACACAAGACCTAATTGCCAGAGACTGGTGGTTCCCAGCCTGTTTAGTGTGTTCTTGTCTTCTCTTCTCTCTGCCAGTCTTTCCATTCTCTGTTCCTACCTTCCACTCAGGTATCAGTACCTAAAGGTGGCCTATGAGAAATCTGGAGAGTGATCTTTGTTAGAAGCATTTTGTGGCTGCAGTCAAACACCGTGGCAGTGTGAATTGACCACACTCTTACCTGCACGTTACTGTATGATGACATAAAGATAACCAGTTGCTTTTCTTTTCCCTGTTGTGCTGTATGATTGTGTCACTGTCTCCTGGCTGCTTTGCCATAGTGGACACTGTGGCTTCCTGCTGGTTACCCCCCCAGGTGCTAATTCATAGTTGTGCACATCAGGACTCAATGTCTGGTGCTTAACAGTGTCCTGTAACTACATGTCGTCAGCTCTTCTCTCAAATCTCAGCTTAAATTGCAGTTCTAGTGCCTTCCTTCCTGAGGCAGGCAGATGTAGTTGTTGCTTGACTGTAGTTTTGCCATGAGGAATTTCTGTAATGTCTCAGGAATGTGAAGGAAGGCTGAGATAAGGAAAAGAGGAATCATAGGAAATTGGGAATAAAGTAATGGAGATAAAAAGGCAGCTTAGAGGGGACAGTGCAGAGTGAAGGCTCTTGGAAGGACACTGGTGCTGAAGTTTGAAGCAAATGACAAAAATTGATGAAGAGGATGAATGGAAACTGTCTGCAGCAGAGTCCCTTATCCTTCCCAGGAACCATATCCTTGGGATTTGCTTCCTAGAGTTATTTAAAGCATCTAAATGAAGGCAAAATGGTGAAGCCTAGAGTATGTGATAAGGAGGCTTAAGAAAAGGAAAAGCAGTGTGAAGAAAATGAAGAGCATCCCTGCAATTTTGGGGTATTATAATACTGCCTGACTTTTCATTTTGGGTCTAAGGCAGTTTTTACTGCCTTTACTAACCAGCCCTCTGAACCTCTTGATAGGAACTTACAGCAGACTGCTGGAAAGCTTGTTCTGTATTAATGCAGGATTGCTTTAGACAGAGCTACAAAATAGGTCTGGGGAAATGCTCCTTTTTGATAGCGCAGCAAAGCTTCTTGAAGTGCCTGCTGTGGGATTTAGTGTAAGTATTGATGCAGCTATAGTGGGTCTTGCCTTTCACTTCTCTATTTGCTTCCTAATCACAATGAATCTCTTCCATTGCCAAGCTCTGAGGTTGGTTCAATAATCTGAGAATTACATCTGCAGTTGCTGTGGGCAGTATACTTTGAGCCAATTCCATCTGTAATGTGAGGGATGAAGGTATTGGCTTAAGTAGATATTCCTTCCCAGTGAAAGGGGAGTATTTCTATCTGGTGGTTTCATCTTCCTGGATTTTGATGAGGAAGCTTTTGAATTCATTAATAACAGATATAAACTTCGTTACTGAAGCTGATGCAGATTTTTAAGCCCATGGTAGTCAAATGTGGAAAATTAAGCATCTGTGATCTTGACATGACACTTGAATTAGTGTCATTGTCCATGGCTTTGGTAGATATCTTGTAAAGGCAGGTGAGCATTCTTTGGGTGATGCTGAGCATCACTGGTTATAACACAAGGGAAGTACAAAAGAGCTTGCTGTTCAAAACGTCTCTTGTAAGGAGGAAATTTCTTTCCTGTAGCTCTCTAAATGCTTTGTTGGACAATTGGGTGTTGGAGGGCTGCCTTCCACCTCTTGAAAAGACTTTTGACTTCAGGGTGCTTCAGTCTGGCTAAATCCCAGGAGAAATTCCACTCTCACCAATTCTGACCCATGCTGCCTGAAATGTCCGCCTTGGGAAACATGATCAAGCCTTTATTTCTCTTCCTCATCGCTCTTTGGTTCTGTTTGGTGATTGGGAAATGTTTCTCCTCAATTTGCAGCAGGAATTTGTAAGAGAGGAGACGTACATAGAGCGGGTAACTGAAAGCCAGTACAGACTGCACAGATCTGTATTCTGCTACAGCTGCTGTCCAGCTCCCATGCCTTAATAGGCTGTGGAGTTTCATTTGTAGAGATGTCAAGAAAATGGATAGCACTGATTTCCGAAATACTTCACCTCCTTGCATTTTTAACAACATTTTTAAACCTCTTCCTTTCTCCTCTTCTGCTGGTCAATTCAACCTCATTCTTCTTGTGATACCAGGTTTGTTCTCATTCTGTGCAGCTCTCACTCATTTTCTCTATTTCCCTCCCTTTTTCCCTCGCATTGTTGGGTGTTACACATCGTGGTCGTTTCTGCTTTGCCTCGTGGTCATGGACAATATTGATCAAGAGGAAGAGAAGAGAGTCTGCAGCATTTAGTACTCTTGTACCATGAGCTGGGTTTGGGTTTCGTCTGTGTAGCATCTAGCATATTAGGAGCTGTGTTTCATGTTGGACATTCCCAGTTCTGCAGCTTTGCAGGACTAAAGCAAGGGAAAACCTGCAGCACATTTCTAATAGCAAAGCAAAGGGCACCCATGCAGACCAGGGTTGAGGTAGGACTGAAGAAGATGGAACATGAGCCAGCACTGTGCCCATGTAGCCAAGGCAGCCCCCAGCATCCTGCCCTGTACCAGCACCAGTGCGGCAGCAGGGCCAGGGCAGGGATTGTGCCCCTGCACTGGGCACTGG